>PVKE010035520.1:0-16846 GCA_004027555.1 Craseonycteris thonglongyai | reverse complement strand
TAAAATAAATGTTTCAAAGCAATATAAGTTCAATGTTATGATGAATACAAAGATTATTTTTATAAGAGCAGGTATATGCAAATAAATCATCTTTCCTATTCATTAGAAACCTTTTTTTTTTTAGTGGAAAAACACAAGCTTAGGGTTTTTTTGTTTGTTCGTTTGAATGCTCTTGCCTATATAGAAGAAATTGGTGGGAAAACACATTTTGTCTATCTACATTACAGAGTTAGAGAAGACCAGATAAGTATTAGACATTATGCTACATGAAACATAGGCAAATGTGAATATAATTTTCAAAGGTGCATATTATTTTTTCTCTCTCTTGTTTTCTTTTAATTTTTCTCCCTCTTCCAAATTTCTTTTATAAAGAAAAGGACAAGGATGTTGGTAAGTAAATATTGGTTAATATAAATTTTCTAACTACAGAAAATATTTATTGAATGAGCACTTTTTGAAATTATTTTCTTTGTTGATTTTAATAGATTCTATAAGGAGAACATTTTGCATTCAAAATAAACTTGAAGCACACTGATCTTAACTCAGTTTATTCCACAGTCTAACTTATAAATCAGAATTTCCTTACATTTACAATTGGAAGTGAACAGCATAGATAATAACAAACAAACAAAAAAACAAAAACAAAGAAAAACAAAAAAAAACAAAAAAACTTTCAACATTTTTATAATTAAAAGTTCTAGAAAACACAAAGAATTCATTACCATGTCTTCTACCTAAAATGTGCTCATTAATATGAAGAGAATTTGTGAGAGATGGTAAGCAGGATGATTCTAATCTAGCCTTAGAGGAGTGTTTTCTTGGATATAATCAGATGATCATTTTTCCTTCTATATATAACATTAAAACTATCACTAAACCCACAGTGTTAATTTGGTCATTCTTTGTACTCAACTGCCATCTTGACAGGGAGTCAGTTTGGGAAGATACTTTTTTTTCTAAGATTTTTTTTCAGAATCTCCTTTGCTCATTCAGAGTATAATAACAAAATCATATATAGAATATTGTAATGTTATGGTCATATTTCAGAAAACATTTTGCTTTACTATAGTAAGCCTACTAAGTACAGTTTCAATACTCATCTAGAAATTTTCTATGGATATATTATATACTCCATTAATATTCTCTTAGGCCATTTCTCTTTTCCTTCTAAAAGATTTCATTAAATTTTACAATATTTAGACTATATTTTTATTTTCTGTAGTTATTATTTAGTTATTTTCCACATCTGCTATTTTTTATAGTGTCCTATCATTGGTTTCTATTTTTTTCTTCTTAATAATTTTTTTTTACATTTTTATTTATTTATTTATTTTTGACAGAGAGAGAGAGAGAGAGAGAGAGAGAGAGAGAGAGAGAGAGAGAGAGAGAGAGAGAGAGATGGAGAGAGATACAGAGACAGAGACAGAGAGAGAACCGAACTGGAGGCACTCCCCAGTTCAGCACATGGGTCCGCACGGGCTGAGGCCGGGATTCGATCCTCGGTCCCCGGGGCTGCAAAGTGAGCGCTTAACCCACTGAGCCATGCTGGCTTCCCCAATAATTATTTTTAAAATGGTTGCTTCTGCTTTTATCCAGTGCCAGAGGTAATCACAACATTCTGCCTTTTTATGATTCAGAAGACAGTTCTTTGTTCCCTCTCATTAAAATGTATACTTTAGAATTTGGCATATTAAGTTGACAAGCAATGTATAACTTGTTGGCACTAAAAATAAAGCTATGAGAAAATTATTTTATAAAAATCAGATAACACAGAAATGTTCATTTATGAATAAATGAAAAACTCTGAGCCAAAAAGGGTTAACTTACTTGTATCAAGAAATTATCTTTTGAAAGTTCAACACCCATAGGAGTTGTGTTAATGAAAACCATAACAGAAATACAGATTGGAATTCTTAAAGAGGTGCTGCTACTTAGATATATCTAGTATTGAAAGAATGACTTGTTAACCTAGAAAGCTTTGTAAAGCTAAAGATTTAAAGTTCAAAATAATAATTAATTGTACAAACTATAAATTGAATATCTTTTACTTTTATATAGATCATTTATATTATTTGGCAACTTTGGGAAGATATATATATATGTTATATATATATTAAGGTGACCAACTGTCCTCCTTTTGGAAGTTCTGTCCTCCCTTGAAAAGTGTCCTCCTAGATGTCCTCCTTTTCAACTTGTGTTCAGTTTTTATCCACAGAACTACCAGACATTAAAATAGACAACAATTGTCTATTTGAAGAAATTAGAAAACTGAGTATTTATTTAAATTCTGAAAATTGGTCGAGTGGGAAAATGAACATGTTGAAGTTGATAAAAGATGGGTGGAAATATTCAAACATTTCAAAAATGCACATATACCATATGAAAATTTACTTCTTCTAGTCCAATTTACATTGTGCTGCCCTGGCACTAATGCAGCAGTTGAAAGACTATTTTCAATTGCTAATGATTTTTAGACAACTGAAAAATCAAGACTGAATGCTGATACTCTATCTGCAGCACTTGCTGTGAAATCCAATATGAAAAATAGTTCTTGTACGGATATTTCTAATATTTTGTTAGAAAATGACACATTAACAAAAACTATTCATTCGATTGAAAAATATTCAATAATTAATCATAATATGCCTGCATCATCTATTTACTATATTATAATGCTTTCTCTTTAGTTATTGTTGCAAAAAATATTTTTTTTATTTGCAATATTTGTTTCTTTAATTTATTTATGTCCTCCTTATTTATGTCCTCCTTTTCATTGAAAAAAGTTGATCACCATATATATATATATATATATATATATATATATATATATATATATATATATATATATAAAATTTATTTATTTCTAGAGAAGCTTTAAAATTAATAGACAGTCACACCCTGGGCATCCTTAGTAACAAAATTTTAATTTAAAAATATTTGACACATGAAAGAAAAAATAAAATAGTCTAAAATTCTTTGTATAGTCATAGGAAATAAAAATATGGAGAAAAATGTCAAAATCCAAATTTAATTTCTATATTTTTGCTCGATATTGGTCATATTTCTATCATTTTATAGTGTTTTCCTCTCAGCTGTTTTCTTGTGTTCATATTATAGAGTAGTGGTTCTTAAATTCTGGAGTGCATTAGAATCATCTGACATAGTTATTTAAAGTGCTGGATCTAAAGCCCACTCCCAGCCATCCTGATTAGGTAAGCCTGGCATGGAACCCGGGGATAGATATTTCTGTAGGCTGGCTTCAGGCTACATTTTCCTGATGTTTCTTATGATAGTTTCAGGATAGAAGAAATTATTTCCAGAAGGTGTTAAAGTAGAAGAATAGAAGCTGAAAACGTTTAGAAAACTGTATGGTCACCACACTGTCAGAACATCAGCACATGCCCTTCGTTATATAATGATTGCAAAAACCTCTACACATGAGCACTGTGACAATTATTTCCTGTGCAACTGAAGTACTTTTGATTCTGGGTACATGCATTTCCAGAACACTTTGTTTGTTTTAATAATCCATGTATATAAGTTACAAAAATTAGAAAAAAATATGGTTCAACAATAACAACTGTGACTCTTTTCTGTAGTACTGAGAGGAGAAACTTCTAGTACTGACATAATTACCAAAAGGTGAAGAACTTATAACACAAGCCTACTGAACAGATTTAATAAGTTGATGAATTTATAGGAGTATAAAGTTGGTTGATTTCTATGTAATTTTCGTATTGGAGACTGATGGTAGTCAACTTTCTCAGGAAAATACTAAAACACAAATAGTGAATTAGTCTTCAAGACACAATCTCATACTGTAACCTTATTTCTCCCATATGCAGTGAGTAGTGTGAAAAGCAATTCCTTAGGAATCTAAAACTTCAGTAATACTGGATTCCAAACAATGTGATAATC
The DNA here is from genome assembly GCA_004027555.1 of Craseonycteris thonglongyai. Lineage (NCBI taxonomy): Eukaryota > Metazoa > Chordata > Mammalia > Chiroptera > Craseonycteridae > Craseonycteris > Craseonycteris thonglongyai. Next base: position 12,928 of record PVKE010035520.1, on the reverse strand, counting down.
TAATCACCTCCAATTTACTTGATGGGATTATGTTTGCTCCTAGTGACAGTGTATTGGAAATGACTTAGACCAAGGGTGTCAAATGGCGGCCAATTTTTTGTGGCCCACAATGCTCTGAAATAAAATGAAAATAGAAAAAATTGTTATGAAGAAAATAGCACTTAGGGGAGATTGAGGCAATACCATACACACAATTCCCTCATTAACCCTTTAACTACTGAAGACGAGTATACACGTGGCCCAGTGCCTTTCCTGGGGGCCTGTGGGCGTGTATAAATGCGCTGACTCAGTTCCCGCGATGTTTGTAAATGTGATGTGACCCGCATGAATCTTGCCTGTTGCACCAAATGGCCCGTGTTTTGAGTTTGACACCCCTGACTTAGACCAAAGAAGCAATTTGATTGGTTAATGCAGAGTCTAAAAATGTTAATTGAATTTGATGGAATTCATTAGTTAAGACATTCATGCAGACACTTTTACAACCCTAATTACGTATCTAACATATGTACTAATCGCAATGTGATATATGTAGTTCATTGTTGAATTAGGCGTATATGGAAGAGGAAGACATGGTATGGCACAAAGAAACATCAGCCTGAGACAAATTCTGCCTCTGCCCCCACCCCTTTACCCAATGCTCTTGCTACAATATTGTCTGTACAGCAGGGCACAAAGCACAGAGGCAGATGCCATGGCATATTCTTTTAGAATGCAAGGCTGCGCAAGATCATCTAGAGATAATGAACCATGACAACTTGGGGATATGATGAAGTAGAAAATGAGAGTAGCAGAAAGCAAACTGTTATTTATATAAATGACCAGTGCCCCCATCAGCAAAACTAGGATTTTTAAGGGCATTGACATTAGTAATCATTTCAAAAGATATGACTACTATTTATTTTTAAAACATTTTTTAAAGCAAGGGATATAGACCTCTAATCTTCTGTACAAATGCTTTCTCAACCCATATATCACAAGATAATGTATGGGGGAGGAGGGGGTGATAATTAACAAAACTTTTCAAAATTCCCTTTCTCTCCCCAAATACCTTAATCAGACAGTTGCCGTGCAATTTCCAGGAATGAAGCGATAGGCAAATGAAGTCTTGGATCTGAATCTAGGCGTGTGTCACTCAAATTCTTGCTAGTTCTTGTTTCCCTGTATTCCCTTGAGCAACAAAATAAAAGAAATAATCTGTCAAAATGCTGGCCTGCAACTCTGCACAGTCCTTTGCTACTATCTGGGCACACAGAGTTCTGCTTATGCAGCCCATTCATTATTCACATCCTGTTCCAACTTCCTCGATTCCTGGTTGTGCTAGGTGCTCCAGGCTAAGAATCAATAAGTGTGTATCATGCTGACATAAAGAAAAATCAAGAAGAATAAATGTTTCAAAACAGCGAGTGTTTCACATTTCTGATACATCCTGTCCAATGGCATTGGTCTACAGAGGAGAAAAAGCATGCGCTGCCATAGAAGGTGCCCAGTGGAATTGCCCACCACCGGGAATTGTCTCTAAGCAATTCACTCTTTGTTTTGCTAACAAGAGTCCTTGCTAGGATACTGAGGTACTATCCTTCTCTGGCAATGTTCTCCCACCTTTTAAAATTATTGAAAAGCTAGCTGAGTCTATTTTGATTTGTGAATCTCTTTGTAAGCAACAGCAGCTGCTACAGGGCTAATCAAAAGGAAAGGCATTGCTATTTACCTAGGAAGGACACTGAAATATGGCACACAAAGCCCCTGAGTTGTGGAGGATCTCTATCAAATATTTTAAGAGTTTCCTTCCTTCTTTGCTTCTTTTGTCCTGGCCTCCTCCCTCCCTCCTTCCTTTGTTTTTCATTCTTGTTTCCCCTTCTTCCTTTTATTCTTTGTTTTCTTTAATGCATTCCTTATTGCATTTCTCTATTCTTTGATAGAGAGCAACCTACTCTCTTATAGTTCAGGTTTTAAACTAATGACTTTAGAATATAAAATCTCAACACTAAGTAAAGGGGCACAATTCTTTCACAAATGGAGAAACCCAAGAAGGGAGGGTGAAGCTATCAGCTGAATCTTGTAGTTCCAATTAAGCATGGAGGCTCTGCAGATTTCAGTGGCTCTGATATGAATCAGACCATTTAAGCTCTCTTTTCAGTTTGGGTTTCAATTCTCTGGAGGAAGCTAACGTGGCAACAATGTTATTTGAGGATTCAAATTTTCCTACTACAAGATAAATGAACACACAATCACCTGCAGCTTTCATTATATTTGGAATGGAATTTTATAGTTCTTCCGTAATTAAGGAGTCCTATTGGCCAACTAATGGACCAGAATTGTTATGGCATAAATCCATGCAGGAAAATCTTCTACTTTACTTTGTTTGGGAAAACCTTAGTTGTTGGTCAAAATAAATAGATGCTACATAAAAGAGTTTGTTCCCTGAGTGGCTCCTGGCTGAGATAGACAAGGGATGGTTTACCTCCACTCAGGCTGTTTCCATTATAGATACATGTTATATTTATATTATCTGTGATTCATTCAATGAATGTTGAGTGTCTATATAAACCTCTGAAAGATGTGGAAACACAGATATGGAAATAAAGTAAGAATATTACTATAAATTAATAAGTACTATAATAGAGATTTAGGATACACTACATACTGAAAAAAGATCCTTTTCATCCTTAAGGAGAATTCTACTTTCTCATTTTGAAAGAAGTAGAAAGCAACATCAATACTGTGTGCCTATGTGTATATTTTTGTGTCCTTCAGAGTCTTGGGCATGAGGTGATTAAACAATAAAATTATTAAATGGTTTATACAATTGTGGATTTTCCTAATTGGATTTTTTTTTTTTTTTTTTTTTTTTTTTTTTTTTTTTTTTTTTTTTTTTTTTTTTTTTTTTTTTTTTTTTTTTTTTTTTTTTTTTTTTTTTTTTTTTTTTTTTAGTTTTTTCTTTTTTTCCCCCCAACAATTCTAAACATAAAGTGGCTTTTCCCACCAGAAAGCATTGAAAACATTTTTCCTATGGCTACAGGTCCCAGAAAACATTTGATTACTCAAGAAGCAAAGCCAACCAGAGTCATTTTCTACATGTTAGAGAGAATGCAGGAGTTAGAAATATATTTCCATTCTGGAAGCCAAATAGCAAAGATTAAAAACCATCTGTCATTGGGATTACAAGCCTACTAGCAAGCAGTAGACTTCCAGCAGAGTCTGGGGTAGGAACAGTGTGTAACACAGATTTCAAAACATAAGATTCAACTAGACTCATTTGCTCAGTCACATACATAGTTTAAAGCAAGATTGTCTACCCCATGGCCTGCGGGCCGCATGCGCAGCTTTGAATACAGCCCAACACAAATCCATAAACTTTCTTAAAACATGATGAGATCTTTTCTTTGCAATTTTTAAATTTTTTAGCTCATCAGCTATTGTTAGTATTACTTTATTTTATGTGTGACCCAAGACAATTCTTTTTCTTCCAGTGGAGCCCAGGGAAGCCAAAAGGTTGGACACTCCTGGTATAAAGGATGTTACCAGCTCCCACCAGAACCTGCCTTGCTACTCATATGCGCGGCATAAAACCATGTTTGGTAAACTAAAGACATTTTTTATGGGACTTCATTTTTTCTGTCAGGAACAATTTTCTAAATATTTATTTTGTGCCAGGTCAGGTCCAAGACTGCAAGTTCATTGGCAAGAGAGAAAAACAGCTACCTTAGCACCTACTCACTTTACCACAAGGAGCTTGCAGGATAATGAAAGATTGAGATAGATGATCAAAGAACATAGGTAATTACATGATTGAAATTGTACTAAGTTCACAAAAGGACAGGTAAAAATCCTAGGAAAGGGAGAGCAGGGGGCCTCATCCAGAACTGGCTTCCATGTAGAGATCACATTCAGGAATTAGCTGGATTTGAAGGTGTTTTGGGGGTGGGAGTGGATAAAGGGGTAGATTCAAGGTGGGGCAATGTGTGTGTGAAGTCCTGAGGCAGAAGGAGCTTTACATGTTTGAGAAACAACAAAAGATCGATGTGGCTGTAACATACTGAGTATAGAGAAACAGGTCAAGGCAGGAGGAGGCCTGGTTTAGCTTTGGCAGAGGGTTCTAGGTGAGTGAACCATGGGAAACCACTGAAGGATCTAATCCCATTAGCTATTCTTTGAATAACAGATGGGGGGTAAGGGTATGTAGGAATATTTAAGAGGATTTAAAAAAAGATTATTTTACCTATTCTCAGATGTAAAATTTATCATATTGATTTAAACGTTAGTTTTCTGACTCCTTGATAGTTAATGGGTGGATTTACTGTTTTAACTTACAATTAACACTGTCTTTTTATTCGTGATACTTATCATTATTCTATATATATGCTTGTTTGTTTCTTCATCTTCTCACCAACATTTTTTCAAAAGTCAATTAAGAACTAGCCTTTTTTTTTTTTTTTTTTCCAAGTTTGGCTCACTGATGCATATCTAGGGCCTAGAACATCATTTGTCACATAATAGTAGCAGCTCAACAAATACATCTTGAATGTATAAGTGAGTGGATAATTTAGAATATGGTCTTCCAGGTGCTAGCAATCATTTAGTGTTATTCTCACCCCTAAGTTACTCTCATGCAAAGCAATGGTAAAGCATAGCATATTAGACTAATAAAATGTGCTCATGGTGATTCATCATTAAAAACATTACTTAGAATTGTAGCTTATGGTAAAGGCATACTTGTAAGTAAAACAATTTGGCCAAGGCAAATGTGTGAAAAATAAATGATGAAAGCAAAATACATTTTTTGTAACATATTTCTCCTAGACTTTAGGTACAATCACTGTAGAATAAGATCCAATCATTTTTAGTTGGTTCTCTTGATATTTTCATAAACTCTAGATCCTTTAGTTATTATCAATTTAGAGATGGATACAGATACAAGACTCTCTGATACCCTTTCTTTGGCAAGGAATATATAAGAATATACCAAACCCAAATATATGCACTTAGAACTTTATAATATTAAAATATTATAGTTTTATGGCACATATATAAATTCATAAAGCTTATAGACAAAAGTATGAAGTTAGGAATTTTAATATACTATTTCCATAGAGTGAGATGTTTCTAATTTATCAATTACTTTTCTCACTGAACAGCTGTGCTATAAATTTAATTGGGTTGTATATAAATTATTTTAATATATTAAACATCTTAAATAATCTAGAGAAATGTGTTTAATATATAATTTTTTAAGAAAAATTGCCAAAGGTTTTATGCTTATGATGTGCTTAATTTTGGCTTATGTATGTTCATTTTTTTATGGTGTAATTTTTAGAAGGCTAATTTAAATATTGCTCAAACATGAAAAATTAACTTTATTGTAGTCATGTAGGTTAAAAGATTTAGCAGACCTTAGTAAAGAAAATGTAAATGATTAGTTTATGATGAATTACCTCAGGTTTTTGACCTAATGTGCCAGCAAATCAGGCAATATACCAGCAAATTAACTAAGACATGAATATTTTAAAAATAATTATATTAGAATATTCCTTTTGCCAAGATGCTCCAAAAGATATTTGTGTAAAAAGAATCTTGTTTGCAATGGGCAAATGCAAAATGTGAGGGAGAAAGTATTAGAGCTGGGCTTTTCCTTACATCATTCAAAAATTTTTTCCCATTTGAAAAATTAATTTTAGGATAAAAAGTTTGCAAATTGTATTAGAAGAATAAATGCAAAAGTACTCCAGGAATTATGTAGTTGTTGGTTTTATTACTTATTGGTGGAGCCTATATCTCTAAGAAATCAGTATTGCTCTGAAATATCATGTAGCATGGTATACATGCATGTATTTGTGCATCTTCACCAGAATCTCAGAAGGAGTCAATGATTCCCTTCCTTGACAAAATGTTCAGAAATGAAATTTCACTTGCCTAAGTTCTCACATTCATGTTCCACTGAGTGAAAAGGGCCATTTAATATTTCCTATATGAATGGGTCCAAGTCAAACCAACATAGCACTTTCCTTCTCAGAAAACAATATTAAAAAAGCATGAAATACTCAGAAAATCAAGTTTTTGCTTTATTATTAGCATTAGTATTTGTTTTGATTTTTTAAAGCAAAAATAACAGGAAAGAAATCTTTACTATAATAAGCCAATGTGAGATGAAAGCCACAAGGAATTAAATACAATTTTTCTTTGTGAATTGATCAGAAAGAGAGTTTAAAAGCTTGGCTCTTTTGTCTAATTTGATCCACAAAACAATGTGTCTACTTTCATCTAACTTTATTTATAGAATCTCAACATAGAATAATATATACATATACACTTACACACACACACACACACACACACACACACACACACATATATATATTTTTGGTAATTTATTTTCAAGTTTAATTATAAATTATTCAAAAATAAATTTATTTATGAAAATAATCTAGTGTAGAGATTTGCTAAAACTAGCCATCATACACATGATCTATTTTTTATGTACATGGTCTATTAACCATTGTTAGTAGTATATTAATTATTAGATAACAAATATGAGCAACACTAGTAACAGTAGACCACTGTGCAAAATCAGCTGAACTCTGATCTGAAGTGTCGGTTAAATATCTTTGGGAGATTAGATTTGGGAAAAGCACACAAGCATATACACAAGTATATATAATACATTATAGAAAAATATAACCAAAGTAATTTTTTCCATGGCACTATCTGAGTCAGTTCCAGCCTCAATTAAACAAGAATTCTGGAATTAAATAAACGAAGACATTAAAAATTTACTCTGCACAGCAACAGTAGCTTAAATTCTAGAAGACTTTCTTACATGCATGTTTGAAACAGGGAAAGAGGACTAGCAATAATTTGTAGGTGAGGTTAGAGGCCTAGAGATACAGAATGTTAGAACCAACAGCATATTGCATGTTCTTAGATTTTCTTTACGTGCTGTTTCAAAATGTACTTTTAATAATTTTTTCAATAAAGCATAATTTATTAACATTTATGCTATTTAATAAATTTTAACTTGTATTTTGTGATAATGTTTATATTATGATTTTATAACATTATTTTACTATAATTTTAATGTAAGAGAAAAATAAATGGAATCTTGTATGAAAACAATTTGAGTGATATGTTCAGTAAAGAACTGAGTTGATTTTTTAAAGGTAGTTATTGGTTGTAATTGGGTTCTGTCTTCAGACAGCTTGAGTTCAAATCCAGATTCCAGCATGTCCTAACTATAGTTCTCAATTTTCTCATCTAAGAGAAATGAATATAATAATTCTCCAATAGCACTATTGTGAAAATTAGATAAATTAATTCAATTAAAATCTTACCATATAATAAGCCCCATTGGTTTGGTTATTGTTAATGCTACTATTATTGATATAATTATTCTTTTTAATATAAAGTTAACAAATTCAAATTTGAAAACACTACAGGTTATAGGATCCCATTCTTCAATGCTGAAAGAATATAATCATGGTTTATTGGAGTGAACATTATACCACTGTACTGACTGTTTGAGTGTGTGTGTGTGTGTTTTAAGATTTATTTATTGTTTTTGACAGAGAGAGAGAGATACAGAGTCAGAGACAGAGAGAAGGGGGAGGGCCCAGAACAGTCTCCATAGTTGCACATCATTGGTTTTTCCACATAGTTTCATTCCACAGGTGGATGGGGCTGCACAGGGCAGAAACTGGGCTGGAGTCTCGCCCCGGTGAGAACTGAACTGGGGGCACTCCCCAGTTCAGCATATGGGTCCGCATGGGCCAGGGCTGGGATTTGATCCTCGGTCCCCTGGGCTGCAAAGTGAGCACCTAACCCACTGAGCCATCCCGGCTTCCCCTGTACAATTGATTGTTTTTCATAGTTTTAACATACATGTCATATTTCCTTATCTTGCCTCTTAGTTTTTTGAGGGCAAAAAACCCTCTTATTAATTAATCTTTTTCTTTCTCTATGTTCTCTATCTCTCCTTTCTTCTCTCTGATATATTAACAAATATTGAACAACCACTAACTTGTGGGTATGAAGTTACAGGGGCAAAAAGACAGATATAGTTCCTGTAAAATTCAATAAAAACTCTGTTACTATTTGCTAAATAGTAAATTCTTATAAAATTCAATTAAAACTCTACTATTGTTCAATAAATTCAATACCAATGTTGCTGATTCCAAGTGTGTGAATTAGCATTTTCTGTGTATACACGTGTGTTCCTGAATTTTCCAAATTTAAAGAAATTCAAGGTAGATTCCCAAAATACATGTACAGTTTGATCTCATTTTGGAAATAAATTAGCATATTTTTGTATCAAAAGAAGATGTTAGGGAGTCATACAAAACTGAAGACATAAACATATATACTTAAATATTTTAGAAAATGCATTTAAAATGCAAAAAAAATTGTAAAAATGTAAACTTTTGTTTAAAAAGGCAACAAAATCATAACAATTAATTACAGTAATAAAAGCAGAGTATACTGATTTTGGTTGAATGGCTATGCATTATTAGCAAATTAAAAAAAAATCAAGCTTTCTTCATGTAAATAAGCACTAAATAAACCAGATTATAGATAAGCCATAATAATTTTAAAAATAATTTACAGAAGGAGCTGTATGCTTGGAAGAGAAAAGAGCATATCAATAAAGAAAGTAAATTATACAATTTTTTGAATTTTATTTTATGGTATAAGTATATTTTGCACCAAATACTCAGCACATCCTATATTTTGACATCATATTTTTGTTTAAGAAGAACCCACATATTAGAAAACCCAGACATAGCCAAGTACAATAGAATAAGAAAGCCTCTATTAAAATAACTTGTCTATGTAATATTAGCGAAAAACTTTGGTTTCCAAACTTCATAAACAACTCTTATTGTTTTAAATGACATACCTTCTATGTATTATTTGGGCAATCTCAATTGAACAATTAAAGTAAACATTTACCTGTCTACCTATTGTTTAAAATGACATACCTTCTATGTATTATTTGGGCACTCTCAATTGAACAATTAAAGTAAACATTTACCTGTTTCTTAAATCAGATGTAAAAGCACACAGTGATTAAAGTTATCAAAGAATCACTAACATTTTGGGTCTGTCGATTATATTGGGGAAAATGAGACTAGGATATTTATTTTTAGCCCTAGGATTAGTTTATTTTTCTAAAAGCACTGTGAAACAGAAAGAACCATTAGAAAAATTGAAGTTAGAAGTTTTATTAAGTTTAAAACAAAGCCCAACTATTTATGATATGCATATAAAATTTTAGAATATGTAAAACTTAAAAAAAGTCAAACTACTTTATTTCCACGTCCTTTATAATATGTACATATAGATCAGTGAAATACGTTTACTTTGAAAACTTAGAATTTTAGGCATTACAAAGTTAAAAAAAAATGTACATAATTTTCTAAACCTAGAATAACACCTGTTTCAATTTGAAGCATTGTACTCAATACAGTGTCCTGTACAAGGAGATAAACAATCAACATTTCCTGGTAGAGGTTCTTGGAAAACTAAGTTATTTAGTGATGTCTTTGATCTGCAAACCCCATCTTTCTAGTGTATCGTTATAGGCTAGTGTGTAATAGATCATTTATCAAGTCATTATACCATATGAGAAAGATATAGTATTATCCCCATTTTACAGATTGGTGACTCAGGAATAGAATGATTATATATAAATTGTACAAAGTCACATTAGTAGTGGGACATTAAGCTGTGACTTATACCTCAGCTACCAGTCTTTTAGGCTCATTCTCATTGACATAACATGCCCCTCTATTTCTTAGTCTATCATTAAAAGACAGGTGGACCAAGTTAAATTGACTAATTTTTACAATACTGCTAAGACAGTATAGATAAGGATGTAAAATGGGCATAGTGTGCTAATAATTTTTTACAATTTAGGAAAAGATCATCACATTTTCTTTCCAAACTCAAAATGCCTAAAACTAAAACCAACCTCCCCTCACCCACCCCAACACACACACACACATTGTTTCCTCTCCTTTAAGTAGGGTTAATTGGAGATTTACAATGGGCTAAACACAAATATAAATGACAATGACTTTAGTTATATACATCATATGGAATAATTTATGCTTCCTTCCCTCTTAGTATAATCAGACCCAAATCTATTAGTTCTTCCTTCTTAACGTATCTAGTAGAAAACTGCCCTTCTCTCTACATTTCCACCATTAATGCACTGAGACAACTGACCCAGGTCTTTATCATTTTACACCTGGATTATTGCAACAACCTCTGGAGTAAAGTTCTATCTCCAATCTGTCCTACACACTAACATCAGATTAATTTTCCTAATATACTTGAGTATATAACAAATCCCATTATTAGAAGAGAAGGCACTAGTAGATAGATGAATAGATATTGAGACGTAATTTTCTCTCTGAAGATAATCTTGATACACTGCCAAGGCATTCATCATAAAGTATCCAGTAAAAATGCAGCTAAAAATGCAACACTGATGGATTATGTCACTCTTCCTTTTAAAATCTTCAATGGCTCGCTGTTACTTTGAGGATAAGTCTGATCCTTATGTTTATAAGGCCCTAAATTCTGTAGACCTTGATGACATCTTCGACCTCCTTTTATCAAACTTCCCTCAATTTTTACACCATAGTCAATTTAAACTTCTGGGATAAATTAAGCAACTTCCTCCAACCCTTACCTGACTTAATCTTACTCCACTTCCTTACCACGGCCTGTAAGGCCTTTGCTGGCTTTTTCTGCTATCTCTGTTATCTTCGGTCCACTCTATACAAATTGGCCATTTCTCCAGGTCAAAAAGCCATGTTCCTTCCTTGGGCCTTTGCACTTACGCTTCCTTCTACCCCCTCATGATCTTTCCAAAATATTTGCATGACTCATTACCTCAGTTTATTCCAGTCTTTTATCAAATATCACCTTTGTAAGGAAGTCTTCCTTTATCACTGTGCCCTTTCCTTATGTATATTTTCTTTATAAAGCTTACCAAGACCTGACATCATAAACTTTGTTTATCTGTCCATTTCTTTATTTTGTTTCCTTCATGCTACAATGCTTGAAGGCACACATTGTCTTATTCATGTCCATGTCACCAGCAGTTTGGATAGTATCTGACTCATATGGGCATTCCATAAATATTTGCAGAATGATTGAATTTTTTGTGTCTCAGCTTAGATATTATGCCTGCTAAAAACATGACTAAATTTCACATGGGCCTGATTGCTTTAAAATCTAGGTTATATGTCTTACCTAATTGTTTTATTTAACCCGGCACTGTGCCTGGCAGAGACTGGGCAAGTATTCATTAATCACTTATTGAATTATGCATACAGTGAAGATACTTTCAGGACTTTTTCTTCATAATTCAAAGTAACTTACGATATAATATGAGTTATTCTTTTCAACTTCATTATTAATGTACATGAAATACTTTGAGATTCACAGATGAACTTTTCCATAAAATGATGTGGAATATAATGTCCTCTCAAATTAATTTAATCCTATTTCCTTACCCATTGCCCATAAAATGTTTTCTTTGTTCACAGGTTCCAAAGTTTCTTTTATTTGGGAGTTGCTGTGGGAAATATGGATTCTTATGAGAATCTCATGACACTTTCAATAAAGAAAAAAAAAAATCACATATGCTCAATATATTGTTTTTGCTTTTAAGAGACCAAAAACCCCAAATAGACTCCTACACTATGGACCTTGATTAAGAATCCTTACTTTTTTTCTTCTCCATTTCTGTTTTCTACCAATTTACAATTTGAACTTTCTCCTTACTTAGCCAAAACATGAATTCCACATTGCCTGCCCTTTTAATTTACACTGACTTTCCTCCTTTTTAGTAGAAAATCTTCACAGTAAACTTTTTTGCACTTACTTTTTTATTATGCCTGTTAAATCTTTAGTAATCTGGATTTCTCATTCATCCTACTAAAGCTATCATGAACCTCAAGCTTGTCAAATCCGGGAAGCCGGGATGGCTCGGTGGGTTAGGCACTCACTTTGCAGCCCTGGGGTCCAAGGATTGAATCCCGGCCCCAGCCCGTGTGGACCCATATGCTGAACTGGGGAGTGCCCCCAGTTCAGTTCTCACCAGGGTGAGACCCAGGCCCAGTTCCTGCCCTGTGCAGCCCTGCGCCCACCTGTGGAATGAAACTATGTGGAAAAACCAATGATGTGCAACTATGGAGACTGATCTGGGCCCTCCCCCTTCTCTCTGTCTCTGACTCTGTATCTCTCTCTCTCTGTCAAAAACAATAAATAAATCTTTAAAAAAAAAAAAAAAGATTGTCAAATCCAACACCTAATTTTCAATTTTCACTTTATCTTTATCAGTGTGATGGTTAAGCACCAATTCTGTTTTCTCAAAACTTTGGTTCTGTGTCAATACACATACTTTTTTTGTTTTATTTTTGTAGGTTTGTATTTTGTTTTAGAAACATTTCCTGCTTTTTCTACCCTTACCATATTTGTATTTAAACCCTACAAGGTTTTATCCTCAGGTCTGTTTCTACACTTTTTTTTATGTACTCTAAAAATTTTAATATTATTGCTATGTAGGTTACTCCTAACACTACATCTTGAGCACTGGGCTCTTTACTATACTCTAGAGCAGGGGTGGCCAACAAGTCGATCGCGGTCGACCAGTGGATCGCGAGGCCAATTTTGGTCGATCATTGATCGCTCGCAATGTCTGGGGTGGAGTTCCGTGTACCATGGACTTTGAAGCGATTGTAAAAGACAAAACTTTCTAGCAATAGTTTAATGCATTCTGGGAATTTGCCAAGGTCATAAATTCCTAGAATTCTGACAGCCTGACACTGTGATCTCCGCCCACCCAGACAATACATTTTGACTTATGTGTTACACTTGTCACCGGACGCAACCCGTGAACGCAACAGTTACGACTCGACTCATC
>PVKE010035519.1:0-16847 GCA_004027555.1 Craseonycteris thonglongyai | reverse complement strand
AGGATTTTTTAAAAAGGTTTTATTTTATTGTTTTTGACAGATACAGAGAGACAGAGACAGAGAGAAAAGGGAGGGCCCAGAGCAGTCTGCATAGTTGTACATCATCAGTTTTTGACATGGTTTTGTTTTACACAGGTGGGTGGGGGCTGTGCAGGGTGGGAACTGGGCTGGGTGCCTCCCGCATGGGAGACAATGCCCCCTTGAGCCAGGAGCCGAACTGGGGTCTTCCCAGATGGAAAGCACACCCCCATTCTGCATGTGGGTCTGCACAGGCTGGGGCCAGGATTCAATCCTTGGTCCCTGGGTCTGCAAAGCAAGCGCTTAACTTGGTGAGCCATCCCAGCTTCCCAGAAAGGATTTTTGTATCCTGCAACTTTACTGTCTAATAGTTTTCTGGTGGAGCCTTTAGGATTTTCTGTATAAAGGATCATGTCATCTGCAAAAAGTGACAGTTTAACTTCTTTACTCCCAATTTTTATGCCTTTTATTTTGTTCTCTTGCCTGATTGCTCTGGTTAGAACTTCTCATACTGTGTTGAATAGAAGTGATGACAGGGGACATCTCTGTCTTGTTCCTGATTTTAGAAGGAAAAGTTTCCGTTTTTCCCCATTCATTATTATATTTGCTGAGGGGTTGTCACATACGGCCTTTATTAAATTGAGGTACTTTCCTTATATACCCATTTTATTAAGTGTTTTGATCATAAATGGGTGTTATTGTGTCAAATGCTTTTTTGCATCAATTGATATAATCATGGTTTTTATCTTGTATCTTGTTTGTGGTGTATCTCATTGGTTGATTTGTGTATGTTAAACCATCCTTGTGCCCCTGGGATGAATTCCACTTGATTGTGATGTATAATCTTTTTAATGCATTGTTGTATTCTATTTGCTAGTATTTTATTTAGGATTTTTGCATCTGTGTTCATCAGAAGTATTAGTCTATAGTTTTCTATTTTGTGTTGTCCTTACCAGGCTTTGGTATTAGGGTAATATTGGCTTCATAGAATTCGTTGGGAAGTATTGCCTCTTCAGTTTTTTGGGAGAGTTTGAGGAGAATAGGTGCTAGTTCCTCTTTGAATGCCTGGTAAAACTTGTTAGTGAGACCATCTGGTCCTGGACTTCAGTTGGATCTTAAATAATAACAAAAGTTATTTACAACAGTAGCTATATTTTATTGAGTGACTATTAAATATACTAGGATTAATGTTACCAACCAGGGAAAAGGGAGAAGAGCAGGAAGTAGGAGGAAAAATGGAACTATCAAAGATTGTATGTCCTATGAGGATGGGCTAATAAACTTTTGCCTTTACTTTAATATTTTTGTTACATTAGACATATCTGGATATAACTGGTTCTGTGTAGTCACATAGTATTTCCCCTCCATCATTCTTGACCTTGCACACACAGATGCTTACAATTTTCACTTAGTACATTTCACATCAAAATGGAAGAGTGTTGAGATCAAAAGTTAGTCAACGTGATCTTCCCAGCCAAGGCCTGAGTTTTGAATTTTTTTGGCCGAGGTGATCCCTTGTAGCAGTATTCTATGGACTGCCTTTTGTTCTAGGGGTCATAATGATGGACCCAAGTTTCATCACCTGTAATGATCTTCTTTAAGTAAGAAGTCCTCACCTTCTTATTCAAAACATTCCAGGAGTTCCCAAGAAATGCAAACTCTTTCAGCTTTCATTTCATCATACATCATATGTGGCACCTACCCTGCACAAACTGTAGAATCCAAGAACACTAATAATGTATTTCTCTTTCTCCTTAGAAATTCCTAATTTACCAGCAATTTCTTTTCATTTGATGGGGCAATTTCTGTGGATCAGTTCTTCATCGTGATCTTGATGAAGCTGATCACTTGTAATCATAGGCCTTCCACTTTGTGGTTTGTCACTCAAATCTGCTTGCTCCACTTCTCTATCATTGAATCACCTTACCCAATGTCTTACTGTATTCATATTAGCATACTGATCATTATAAATGGTTTGCATTTGTCTGTGAATTTTAATTGGAGGAACTTTTTCTGATGTTAAGAATTCAGGGAAAGCTGGGATGGCTCAGTGGGTTAAGCGCTCACTTTGAAGCCCCAGGGACCAAGGATCGAAACCTGGCCCCGGTTCATGCGGACTCTAATGCTGAACTGGGGTGTGCCCCCAGTTCAGTTCTTGCCGGGACCTATGTGGGAGGTTCCCGGCCCAGTTCCTGCCCTGCGCAGCCCTGTGCCCACCTGTGGAGTGAAACTATATGGAAAACTAATGTCAACTATGGAGACTGTTCTGGCCCCTCCCCCTTCTCTCTGTCTCTCTCTGTCTCTGTTTCTCTCTGTCAAAAATCAATAAAATAAATCTTAAAAAAAAAAAAAAAAAAAAAAGAATAACAGCACACTGTTTGAACCAAGAGTCTGAACACCCTTTTATTTTGGTGTGCATTGGGTGAAAAATATAAGCCTCTGTGTGTGCAGGGTCAAGAATGATTGGGGCGGGGGGGATACCATGTGACTACACAGAACCAATTATATCCAGATATGTTAATGTAACAAAAAAAATATAGTTGAAGCAAAATTTATCAGGCTGCCCATGTAAAAGTAAGAAATTGCTATGGCTAATGGGGAGAGAGAGGAAGATGAATGGCAAGGACAAAGGCTAGTAAAACTGGATGGGATCAGATTATGAAGGACCTCCAGGACACTGTTTTTGCCACTATGTTTTTGTTCTCATTTTCTTGCCTGAAGAACCTTTCTCCTTATTTTGCCAATGTAACCTGTTTTTAAAGGTCCAGGTTTAGGACACCTCTTATGTGAAACTTACTTTCCCTTTTCCCAAAAGTTATTGATCTTTTTACTGAATAATTGCCAAAGAGAGTGTAACTTATCATATAGGACATTCCATTTCTTGAATCATTATTTTGTGGTTTAGTCTGATCTCCCCAACTAGTTTCTCAACTCCCTAAGGGGCAGAGAATGAATCCTTTTTAATACCTGGTATAGTGCTCAGCACATTGTGGGGACTCAAAATATGTATGAGTGGATGAATATGGAACACAAATATCAACCATTGAGACAGTCCAGTTACAATGGTTGAGATTGCCTACATTTATTTAATTTAAGAGCAATTTTCAGAGGTATAGGTCAGTTGCCATTTGGATATAAAATGAATGAACCAAGAGTATCTCATAGGGTTGTGAGGATTAGATTAATTAGTGCATTTAAGCACTTAAACTATACCTAGTACATAGTAAGTGCTCAGTTAGTGTTACCTATTTAACTCTTATCTCTTTGGGCCTTTTTGCCAGTGACAGAGCTCAACCACTATTGTGGGCATGGACAAGATAGAAAGGAGATAACTAGTTTTTTACCTTTGAAACCAAATACCTTTTAGGAACTGGAAGAACTGCTTAAATTGCATGAACTTTTATTTTTCTGTTTGTATTTTAGTGATCGAAGGGTACGGTTGGCATGGAATTGAATTTCATCTGTCTGTGGGAATTATAAACAAGGTAGGTCCCAGGGTTATTTACTCTTTTCTGCCTAAGGTATTTGCTAGTATTTTCAGTTCTACTGAAACTAGACTAGATCAGATTATTGTTTAGGGAAATACTCATCAGGGCCCCATGTTTTATCTAATGTTTTGGACTATATCTAGTATCTTATTAGAATGTATTAAATGCCAAAGAAACAGCAGAACCAATTAAAAATTTTGATTATCGAAGAATAGAACCATGAATTTACACACGTGCACTTACATACCATGACACCGTCCTTAGAGGGTGAAATTCTTGCATTGGAGTTATATGTGAACCAATGTGGGTAGTAAGAAATGATAGGATAACTAATTCTTCTGGTCATTCTAAAATTAAACTTCTGTGAATGATAGAATAAATGCAACAAAAGGCCTGTCTTGACAGTAGCCGTCACTGGCAACTCTATATTTTGTTACTGATGACAGAATTTGTCCATCTGCAACCACTAGAGTTTTAATTTGACACAACATGCTATGTTCCTATCTTAAGCTTCAGAGCCTGAACAAAAGTACACCAGATATGGCTTTGGCTCATGTATCTATCTTGTGTCAGATGCCCACAAAAGGAGCTATAGATGACACCTTCGCAGTTCTGCAAACCTATTCCTGTTTGACCATTTCCTGTCTAAGTAAAGGCTAACGTTAGTTCATGCAGCTCTAGTTTTCCTTAATTTCATGTATGTGGGGACCCCACTGCTTATTGGTGTAGGAAACTTGGCTACTTGGATAGTGAACTTGATAGCCAATGAAACACCACCCCCCCAACAAAACAAAACAAAACAAAACAATGACAGTACTCCCCCAAACCCCCAAGTAGGAATCTGGTGAACTTGTACCTGAGGGAATTCTGTGGATTGATTATAATAGTCTTTTGGACTCTTGCTGCATTTGCAGTTAGAACAGCATAGTGAGGTTCTTGAGATTGGTTTTCTCTCAGTCACAAAACTACAGGAACCCTTCAATATGCATACATTGCTTCAAGGAAAAACAGTTGAGCCACTTCTATAGCAGAAAGAACATGGTCCGTGAAATTGACACTTCTGCCTGGGAGGTGGAGAGAAGGTAGCTTAATGTTTAACTTCTGCAAATGAATTCCTTCATCACCATCAGGTGGCCTGAATATTCAGGGTCTGATCTGGGGGCAGTCAGAAAATGATCTGTTTTCCTATTTTATATTGGTATAGTAATAAATAAGAACTACTTCATGGAAATACTATAAGAATTAATGGAAAAGGTAGAAAGGAACTAGCATTTATTGAATGCCTACTCAGGGTTAGGCATGGTACTGTAAACTTAAACAGAACTTATTTTATTGAAACATGTAAAGTTCAGTTATATTACAGTTTTTCAAGTCTAGGTGGATATTAAAGTGAAGATCACTATCTTGAACTATTTTGACCGTTACTATAGACATGAAGAGAAAATGTAATTACACATTAATATATATTATTTCATTTGTGTCTGTTAGAATATTCTTCTATGGAGAAAGAAAATACCTACATGAATTGGTAGAGTTTTTTGTTTTTGTTTTTATTTCTATACTTGTTGCTGATTTAGTCAAAGGCAGAGAGAGTAACAGATCTGAAATTAGAGACAACTGTGCTGTTTTGGGAAGTTGAGACTCTTGACCCTGGTTTTGCTGAAGTTGGTACAGGGGAGGTCAGAGTAGGTTAATTTTTTTTTTTTTTAATATTATTATATTTTATTGTTAAATTTAATGGGGTGACATTGGTTGGTAACAATTAGATAGTTTCCCGATGTACAACTCCACATCACATCACCCATGCATCGCATTATGTGCCCAGCTCCCAGAATCAGGTCCCCCTCCAACACCATATATCTGGTGCCTACTACCCCCTCCCCCCACAACTCTCCCTCCCCCCTCCTCCCTCCTCTCCAGGTAAACACCAAACCATTGAGTGTGTCCATAATGCTGGTGCCCTCTCCCACCTCCCCTCCCTCTCTCCCTCCCCCCTCCTTCCCTTCCCTCAGGCAATCACCAAGTTATTAAGTGTGTTCATAGGTCTCTGTCTTTGTAACTTTCAGTTTTATATTCCACCTATAAGTGAGATCATATTTTTCCGGATTCTTTCAGTCTGACTTATTTCGCTTAATAAGATGGTCTCTAGGTCCATCCATGTTGCCAGAAATGACTGTATTTCATCATTTCTTATCGCTGAGTAGTATTCCATTGTGTAAATGTACCACATCTTCTTTATCCAGTCATCTATCGAAGGGCATTTTAGTTGTTTCCATGTTCTGGCCACTGTGAACAGTGCTGCGATGAACATGCGGGTACAAACATTTTTAAAGATTAAGGTTTTCAGGTTTTTTGGGTAGATGCCCAGTAGAGGGATGGCTGGGTCATATGGTAATTCCATTCGTAATTTTTTGAGGAATCTCCATACAGCCTTCCATAGTGGTTGTACCAGTTTAGAGTAGGTTAATTTTTTCATAGCTCAAAACAAATGTGAATTGTGGTTGTTTATAAGTGCAGTTTTGCATGGTCTCTGTAGCTGCAAATAGGGTAAATATAATAAAAGACAGTACCGCTGTTTTGAGAAACTACTGCAAAAGCCCCTTAACCAATGCAAATTCATTTTCTCCAAAAATACCAAAAACAAAACAAAAAACCCGACCCCATTTGGATGTTTTGATTGGCTTGGGGAATTAACTGTTGTCATCATGCTTGTAAAGAAATTGCCGTACATTCTTTTATATAGTAGGAAATTAGGTCAATGTGTTTCTTCTTATTTATTTTTTTATTGTTAAATTTATTGGGGTGACATTGGTTGGTAACAATATAGTTTCCAGGCGTATAACTCTACATTACGTTGTGTATGCATTGCATTATGTGTTCACCACCCAGAATCAGCTCTTCCTCCATCACCATATATCTGTTGTGCCCTCCCAACACCCCCCCCCCCCGCTCTTTCACCCACTTTTGCCTTTACCCTCAGGTAACCACCAAACTATTGACTGTGTCCATGAGTTTTTGTTTATAATCCCCCTATAAGTGAGCTCATATATTTGATTCTTTCAGTCTGACTTATTTCACTTAATAAGATGGTTTCAGAGTCCATCCATGTTGTCACAAATAGCTGTATTTCATCTTTTCTTATTTCTGAGTAGTATTCCATTGTGTAAATGTATCACAACTTCTTTATACAGTCATGTATCAAAGGACACTTTGGTTGTTTCCATGACTTGACCACTGTGAACAGTGCTGCGATGAACATTGGGGTACATATATTTTTGCAGACTAAGGTTTTCAAGTATTTTGGGTAGATACCCCGAAGAGGGATTGCCGGGTCATATGGCAATTCCATTCCTAATTTTTTGAGGAATCTTCATAGTGCCTTCCATAATGATCATGCCAGTTTATATTCCCACTGGAGTTTCTTTTACTCCACAGCCTCTCCAGCACTTGTTATTCCTTCTCTTGTTGATTATAGGCATTCTAACAGGTGTGAGGTGGTATCTCATTGTGGTTTTTATTGGTATTTCCCTAATTGCTAGTGATGTTGAGCATTTTTTCATATATCTATTGACCGTTTGTATGTCTTCATGAGAGAAGTGTCTGTTTAGGTCTTCTGCCCATTTTTTAATTGGATTGCTTGTATTTTTGTTGTTGTTGTTGAGTTGTACAAGTTCTTTATATATTTTTGATATTAGTCCCTTATCAGAGGCATTGTTTGCAAATATTTCTCCCAATCGGTTGGTTGTCTCTTTGCTTCTCCTTATTTTACATTTAAGGTTTCCAAATCTATTGTCTTTCTACTCATAAGGTAGTAAGCTTTTGTGGTCTCAGCAATTTATGGAGTTACCCAGACACAGTACTAATACTGTTCTTTATTGGGCTGAAATATAAATGTTTATATTTTTTCTTTTTCTAAATTTATTTTTTGAGAAATAGTGAGAGAGAGAAAGAGAGAAGGGCCCAGCCAGTCTCTATAGTTGTGTATCATTAGTTGTGACATAGTTTCATTCCACACAGGTGGACGTGGGGCCGTACAGGGTGGGAACTGAACTGGGGGGCCTCTCGCATGGGAGG
Organism: Craseonycteris thonglongyai; assembly: GCA_004027555.1. Lineage (NCBI taxonomy): Eukaryota > Metazoa > Chordata > Mammalia > Chiroptera > Craseonycteridae > Craseonycteris > Craseonycteris thonglongyai. The sequence continues at coordinate 9,267 of PVKE010035519.1, read as the reverse complement.
TGAGAACTTTTGTAGCTATCCCGATGGTCACTATTTGTGCCTCAGATCAACATGTGGGTTTGCACATGCCATGGCTGGGATTTGATCCCCGGATCTCGAGATCATAAGGGAAGAGCTCAATTTGCTGAGCTATCTTGGCATCCCTAATTTTCTTTTTTTTAAAGATTTATTTTATTGATTTTATTGAGAAACAGAGACCGAGAGAGACAGACAGAAGGGGGAGGGCCCAGAGTAGTCTCCATAGTTGTACGTCATCAGTTTTCTACATGGTTTTGTTCCATACAGGTGGGTGGGGGCCGCACAGGTGGGAACTGGGCTGGGGGCCTCCCGCATGGAGGCACGCCCCCTCGAGCCAGGGACCGAACTGGGGGGTGAAAACTGAGCTGGGGGCCTTCTGCACGGGAAGCACACCCCAGTTCAGCGTATGGGTCTGCATGGGCTGGGGTCGGGATTCGATCCTCGGTCCCGCACTTTAAAGTGAGCGCCTAACCTGCTGTGCCATCCCAGCTTTCCCTAATATTTCTTTTCTTTTTTTTTTTTAAGATTTATTTTTATTGTTTTTGACAGAGAGAGAGAGAGCGAGATATAGAGACAGAGACAGAGAGAAGCGGGAGGGCCCAGAACAGTCTCCATAGTTGCACATCATTGGTTTTTCCACATAGTTTCATTCCACAGGTGGGTGCAGGGCGGCACAGGGCAGGAGCTGGGCCGGAGTCTCACCCTGATGAGAACCGAACTTGGGGCACCCCCCAGTTCAGCACATGGGTTCACACGGGCTGAGGCCGGGATTCAATCCTCGGTCCCTAGGGCTGCAAAGTGATCTCTTAACCCACTGAGCCATCCCAGCTACCACCCTAATATTTCTTAATATATGAACATTTTAACTTTTATTTTTTTGTTGAATTCATTATTGTACTTTTCCTCTTGGCTGCTTCCTTTCTTTAGTCAGAAAAACCCTAATAATGTAATTTTTCCACTTTGCTTGAGTGAACAATTACAAGGGCTGTGGGAAAGTATCCAGCCATGTAATATGAAAAATAGAGGCATTTAGGGCTGGGTTTTTTCTGGGAAGCCCTGTAAAAACAGGCATACCTTATTTTATTGCACTTTGCTTTATGGTGCATCACAGATGTTGCATATTTTACAAATTGAAGGCAAGACTCTCCACCAGCAAAAAGTTTATGACTCACTTTATTGTGATACCTGCTTAATTCTTGTGATCTGGAATCTAACCTGCAGTATCTCTGAGGGATGCCTGCCCCACTTAAAAACAATACAAGCTTTTTCAAGGTATAATTTATGTAGTGCAAAATTTGCCTGTTTGAAGTGTACAGTTTAGTGATTTTTATTAAATTTGTAGGGTTGTGCAACTATTAACCACATTCCAGTGTTACGTTTCTAGCATCCCAAAGAATCCCTTGTAAACACACTTTTTAACTTTCTTTAAAGTCACCCATAAATTTTCAGTTTGCATCAGATTTAATCTTCTAAAAAATATCCTACCACTCTATTGCTTGTCTTCTTTCTCCTTTTTTTATATATTAGTTTCTTATTGCAGGTCAGACATACCACTCTTTTGTAATATTTATTGTATTCTTTCACCTCTTTTTGAAAAGTGTAATCTTTCTTGAAAATATGGGCTTTAAATTCCCTTTGGGTCTGTTGAGTCTAATGCTGGAATTGCGGGGGTTGGGAGGTGGGGGCTGATTTTGTGACATTTGGCTAAGTTATGCTGGGTGCAAGAAAACCTGTTACAACTTTTTAATGAACTGATATTTTTAAAAAATTGAGTAAAATGGTAATTACTTTGCTGTTTAATAATTTATGTTTTTCAGTTTGTGATTATTAGTGATTCTCAATGCATATGAGTCATCTAAATTGAACATGTTAACTGTTATTCAAAGTTACGTGTTTTTTTTTCTTGGAAGACTATAGGCCTCTCAATAAAAGCTCTTGCATTATTCTTGGTTTCCTGTTCACTTCATTTTTGTTTTTAAAGGAAATTATATATCTGGCTATTTATCTTTGTATATACAGATTAGAAAATTGCTAACTTGGATAATTCTGTGTATGTATTAGTGTTCAGATGATTAGTAAATAAAATAAATGAATATTCTAGCACACCTCAGCTTTTAAAAGGTTTATTAGTGTATTTAATATCTATTTTAGAACACAAAATTATTCTAAAACTCAGCAGTTTAAAACAGCACTAAGCCACAGAAACTGAATTTGGGATGGGGAAGCCTGGATGGCTCATCAGGTTAAGTCCTTGCTTTGCAACCCTGGGGACAAGAGGATTGAATCTTGGCCCCAGCCCATGCGGACCTATATCCTGAACTGGGGTGTGGTTCCCATGAGGGAGATCCCCAGTTTGGTTCTCACCCCCTGGTTCTGCCCTTGGCTCAAGGGGGCATGCCTCCCATGTGGAGGCCCCCAGCCTAGTGCCCACCCTATGCTGCTCCTGCCCACCTGTGTGGAACGAAACCATATTGAAAACTGAGGATATACAACTATGGAGATTGTTCTGCCCCCCCCCCCCCTCTCTCTTGTCTCTCTCTGTCTCTATTAAAAACAATAAAATAAATCTTTAAAAAGAATGAAGAATCTGGGATCATGTTAACTGAATGATTCTGGTTCATAAAGTTGCATTCGTAATGTTTGCTGGGCTTATGGTCATCTGAAGGTTTGACTGGGGCTCAGTGATTTACTTACAAGATAGCTCACTCCCATGGATGTTGGCAGAGGGCCTCAGTTTCTTACCAGATAGACTTCTCCAGAGGACTGGTTGAGTGTTGTTACAATATGGCAGCTGTATGTCCTTCTAGTAGAGTCTGGAGCAACTGAGCTGAGAGAGTAAGGAAGAAGCCACAATATGTTTTATGACCTTGTCTCAGAAGTCATATATTGTCACTTCTGCTACATTCTGTTTGTTAGAAGAGAGTCACTAAGTACAGCCCACACTTAAGGAGAGGATTTAGGAATTAGAAATTAAAGATTTAATTTCTTCCTTTTGAATAGAAGAGTATTAAAAAATTTGGGCTACATTTTAAAACTACCACCCTTGGCTATTTAAATGACTTCGTGTTTTTTTTTTTTTTAAGATTTATTTTGTTAATTTTTGGCAGAGAGAAACAGAGACAGAGAGAGACAGAGAGAAGGGGGAGGGCCCAGAGCAGTCGCCATAGTTGACATTAGTTTTCCACATAGTTTTATTCCACAGGTGGGCACAGAGCTGCACAGGGCAGGAACTGGGCTGGGAGCCTCCCACATAGGTCCCGGCAAGAACTGAACTGGGGGCACACCCCATTTCAGCATGTGGGTCCGCATGGGCTGGGGCCGGTATTCGATCCTCGGTCCCCGGGGCTTCAAAGTGAGCGCTTAACCTGCTGAGCCATCCCAGCTTTCCCAAAATGACTTCGTTTTGTCTATAGGAGTCCTATCGTACATAGCTGGTTTTGTCTTTTATTTCCAGTAGCATTTAGTTTGTTTTTGTTTTATTGTTCATGTATGTATCTAGGTTATGTTTTTCTTTTTTTTTTTAATATATTTTTATTTATTTATTTTTATTTTTGACAGAGAGAGAGAGAGAGATACAGAGAGAGAGAGAGAACTGAGCTGGGGGAGCTCCCAGTTCAGCACATGGTTCCACACGGGCCGGGGCCGGGACTCGATCCCCGGTCCCCGGCGCTGCAAAGTGAGCGCTTATAGGTTATGTTTTTCTTTTTGTTAAAGGAAGCTTTAACATTTTAGTTAAAATGACTAAATAGGTTATAAATAGAACATGTTCTGTAAAATGGATGAACTATTGCCCCAAATTCACAATAAGTGATTTATGTGATGACTGTATATGGTGTAATTTATTGATCAGTTTTAGAATTGGAGAAATCCCTTTCTGGTACCAGCGTCTTCTGTATTTTCCTTTTCTGAGAGTTTATGAAAGAGTAGTCTATAGTTGTCATTTCCACATCTCCATTTATCTTTTAACCTACTGTAGTTGTTCACTGAACAGAGGTGCCAGCCTGCGGGGAGTTTTTGGGGTGCTGAAATCTAGCTTGAGTCCTGCTTATCAAGATGTGTGCCCACCTAAAGAAGGCACCTCTTTTGAATTTGCATTTAGGTATTATGGTCTTACTGAAGATACCAATTGCTGTTTTTTCCATATTGTCAAATCATTGAATACTACTTTTTTAACACATTGCGTACAGCGGGGTTTAAAACCCTCATACCCCTCTGTTCTGGCAGGTATTTAAACGAGACCACGTTGAAATGAACTCTTCTCTTTAAAATGCTATTTCTTCCATATTATTTATAACTTTTCAATGAAATTTTTTGTACTTACTCACGTAAATTTATCCATTGATAATATTTGCTCGTTGTATGTCAACCAAACCTCATTAATTAAATAAATCTTGCAAAAAATAAAAGGTCAAGTGTAAAAACGAGAATTCTCGTTACTCGTCCTTAACCCATGGCTCAGAAAAAAACGAAGATTCTCTTGATCCGTACGCAATGTGTTAATATTAATTAGTTCAACAGGTATTTATTGAGCACCTCTGTGTGTCTGGCAGTGTGCTAGGACCCCACTGAGGCAATTGACACTGTTAAGGATTTTATTTTTCTTGAAACTTTCTGTCCTCCTTCCTGTTTGGCTCTTGCTTCTCAGTATCTTTGGGAGGCTTCTCATTCTCTTCTTATCAGTTCATTGTGGATATTCCCCAGGGTTCTCTAATCTTAGTTTTAGCCTTTAGCTCTCATCATTCTCTATACTCTTTGAGAATCTCTACATCAAAGCCTTTTATTTCAACCACTGCTTATTTGATGTTGATTTCTGAGTAATTTCTTTACCCCAGACCTCTAAAAGCTCTAGACCTCAATACAGCTGGCTTCTAGACATCTCTTTTTGGGAGTTCCATTGGTTCCTTAGATTTAACATGTCCAAACTTAATTTATATACCTCAGTTTAGGTCTTTTTTTTTTTTAGAAAACAGGTTTATTGAGATGTACTTAAAATACCACACAATTCACCCATTTAAAATACACAGTCCATAGGTTTTAATATATTCATAGAGTTGTACAGCCATTACCAAAATTAATTTTAGAACATTTTCATCACCCCCCCCCCAAAGAAACCCCATAGATATTGTCAGCCACTCTCTATTCCCCACCCTCCACTCAGCCTCTCCCTTCTCCCCCACCCCTAATATAACCACTAACCTACTTTCTTACACTATAGACTTGCCTATTCTGGACATTTCATATAAATGGAGTTATATAATATGTGCTCTGTGTTCCTGGTTTCTTTCACTTAGCATGTTTTCAAGGTTCATAGTTGTTTTTGTTTTTTTTTGACAGAGAGAGACAGAGAGAGAGAGAGAGAACTGAACTAGGGAGCTCCCCAGTTCAGCATATGGGTCCGCATGGGCCGGGGCTGGGATTCTATCCTCGGTCCCTGTCGCTGCAAAGTAAGCTCTTAACCCACTGAACCATCCCGGCCTTCCCCAGTTTGTTCTTTTTTAAAGATTTATTTTATTGTTTTTTTTTAAATTTATTTTTATTTATTTTTATTGTTTTTGAGAGAGAGAGAGAGAGAGAGAGAGAGAGAGACAGAGAGACAGAGAGACAGAGATACAGATACAGAGAGAAGAGGGAGGGCCCAGAACAGTCTCCATAGTTGTACATCATTGGTTTTTCCACGTAGTTTTATTCCATAGGTGGGCGCGGGGCTGTACAGGGCGGGAACTGGGCCGGGGTCTCTCCCCGGTGAGAACCGAATTGGGGGCACTCCCCAGCTCAGCACATGGGTCCGCATGCGCGGGGGCCGGGATTCACTCCTCGGTCCCCAGGGCTGCAAAGTGAGCGCTTAACCCACTGAGCCATTCTGGCTTCCCCATTATTTTATTGTTTTTGACAGAGACAAACAGAGACAGAGGGAGACAGAGAGAAGGGGGAGGGCCCAGAACAACCTCCATAGTTGTACATCATCAGTTTTTGACATGGTTGTGGTCCACACAAATGGGCGGGGGCCACTCAGGGCAGGAACTGGGCTGGGGGCCTGCATGGGAGGCACTCCCCCTCAAGGCAAGGGGTGAATGGGTGTGGTGGGGAGGTGAGAGCTGAACTGGGGGCCTCCTGTCTGGGAAGTACACCCCAGTTCAGCATATGGGTCCGCATGGGCTGGGGCTGGGATTTGTTCCTTGGTCCTGGGGCTGCAAAGTGAGTGCTTAACCCACTGAGCCATCCTGGCTTCCCCTCTAGGTGATCTCGAGCAAGTTATTTAACTTCTCTATACCTTAGTATTCTCCTCTGTATAGTAGGGTAATAATATCCTCAAGTTTACTGCAAGGATTAAAAAGCATTTGCTACTTTTTCTGGTCACACATGCTTAGTAAGTGTTATATATTCTTTTCAGTCTTATAAAACTTGCCACATGTTATGTTTCCCTTTAATCTGTATACCATACACATTGAACCTGTATATAAGCGTATGTGTATATTTTGTTCAAGGAAATGTTCTTAGATATCTCTTTTATAATCTCTGCCTCATCTTTTCTTTATGAAACTTGGGAGAAATATAGATTTACTTTTAACTTAGAATACTATAGAATCCATATGTTAACCGGCCCCCCCCCCTAAAAAAAAGAATATCTACATTTGCTGCATACCACTTTGCAAATTACACCCAGGGAACTGCCTTGTGCTAAAAAAAAAGGTGGTAAATATTCTGTTTACTTCAGACTATATGATCTTAATGCTACCTGGAAATGGTTAAATTCAAGGCAGAGTTAGCTGCCTGACATCTCTGCCCTGAATGAGAGCCCACAGTTCATTATGTGTCAATCAATTGATCTAAGGAGAGTATCAGCCAGATTGTTCAGTGGTTCTCAATGGGAGAGGTACCATATTTCCAGAGAATATTTGGAAAAGTATGGGGGCATTTTTAGTTGTTACAGTGACTGTGGGGGATGGACAAGAAGCACCATTGGCATTTGGTGGTCAGGGACCAAGGATAAAATTCAAAGCAAACAATTACCCACCCAAAATGCCAGTAGTGTTGCTGTGGAGAGACTGAGCTATTTGAACCTAAAGCCTTGATGAATTGGTACATAATGTTTTATTTTATCTCAATTATTTAAAAATGGTTATTGCTTAAGGCAGGAAGTTTTCTGAAAGAATCTTTTAGAGCTGTAGTATGTAATCTCCAGTTCTTCCAGGAGAATTGGGAATAAGGTAATTTTACTGAAAATCCTGAAAGCATTGCCATTATGATTCTGCATTGGTGGTGTTTAATTCCTAAAATTAGGAGTAGTTGAATGGTTACAGTGGTTTAGTGGTTAAAGAAAATTGACATATTTCTTTAGTAATCGTACATCTCCATGATTGATAGAAGGAACATAATTTGTGCCTGGCATTCCAGTGATGCTTGAATACTGCTTGTACTGTTGTTTCTTTTTAAAGACCAGATGATGTATTCCTTTGGCAGATCAATAAGATTATATTTGGTGTGTAATTAAACTTGTTATAGCTTGTTTCACTTGAGCCTGATATAGGACTTTGACAAAGATTTTAGGGAAGATCAGTATTCTCAACTTCCTAGGGCAGTGTTTCTCAAACTTTTTTTTGGCTATTACTCATATTAATAATTGGAGACATTTTCTATTAGGACCCAGTTATACACATAAGTATGTATGTATATGTATGTATGTGTGTGTGTGTGTGTATATATATATACATATATATATATATATATATATATATATCTGAAACAAAACTTTTATGAAATCATACCCTTACTACAATGTGACACAATCTGACAGTGTGCTTTAACTACTGCCCTTCGTTAAACCACCTTTATTTCTCTCTTGGACTTTTCTAGTAGCCTCCTGATTGCACTGTTTCCCCCACCCAGCTCTGTTCTTTCTGCTGTTGAATGATGATTTTAAAATGTTATTTGGGTCACAATATTCCACTGATTATTGCTTTTAGTTATATGTCTAGCCTATGTAATTTTTAAAAAGCTTATATAGTGTTTGAATACAAATTTAAAATTAAAATTTAAAGTAGTAATTATTGACCTCAGATATCTAGAAAAAGTTGTACCATGGAACCCTCTTGCTCAGTAACATTGAGGCCTAACCAGAGACTTCTCATTCATTATCCTCCCAATCCTGCTACATTCATTTCAATTCCTCTTCATTGCCTGGCTCATTTGATCTACTCTTCCTTTCAGATCGACAGAAATGATAGCTGCTTTAGATTTTTTTTTTTTTTTTCATTTTTTAAATTTATTGTTTTTGACACAGAGAGAGAGAGAGATACAGAGACAGAGAGAGAACTGAACTGGGGGAACTCTTCAGTTCAGCATATGTATCCACATGGGCTGGGGCAGGGATTCGATCCTCAGTCCCCAGCGCTGCAAAGTGAGCACTTAACCCACTGAGCCATCCCGGCTTTCCCTTGCTTTGGATTTTGTGGTAACTTTATTACTATTTTTGTAAGCCAATGTGAGATGAGATTTATGTTTTTAAAATGTAGACTAATGTGCTGAACTATACAGAAAAGGGAATATGGTACTGTAGAAATGCTGAGTTGAGTGAGAGTCAGGAAATGAGGGTTCTTCTGGCTTTGCCACTAAATCATTTGGTGACATTGAGGAAATTGCTTGTAACTCTTCTGAGCTTTAGTTTCTTCATCATCTAGAATTATTGGATAATCTAGATTTCCTTACATACTAAAATGCAGCAATTTTACCATCTTTTTGATGAGGTTTTTAGAGAAAGGAAGTCTCTCTACTCTGCCATCTTGATTTGTTGTAATCCCATTTGTTGTAATCTGAATGCCTAGAAGAAGGAACATAAATTTTAATTATTCACAGTCATTTATTGTGATGGAATAATTCCAGAATTGTGATTATAAAATCATCTGAGCATGTAAAGTACTAGGCAAATGACAAATTATATAAACTATGGTGGGGTGGAAAGTGTAGATAAGTAGTCCCTTCCTGTGCATTGCTCTGTGATCACAATTGTACGGTCCACCTAGAGAGCCTTTTCAGGCACTGCTTTCCCATGCTTTCCTTGAGTTGCAAGGCTGATTTCTTGCAGCATTCCCTTTGTATTGTTTTGTGCCTTGAGTGTGTATATGTCAGGGGTAGCCAACTATTCTGTATATAAGATCTACTTTTTATCTTAAAAGTGTGTCGCGATCGACTTGTTGTCATAGACGTAGTCTAAGGGGGAAGAAGGGGTGTGAAATGCATACTATGTTTATA
>PVKE010035518.1:0-16845 GCA_004027555.1 Craseonycteris thonglongyai | reverse complement strand
TTTGCTATTTTTTGTTTGTACTTAAGTAATGTTTTTTTTTACCTTTACTAAGATACCAAAGTAAAATAAAGTGTTATATAAAAGGGCTTTTTGCCTCTGTAAGAAGCTTTAAATGGTATTTTAGCATACTTTCATATTCCAAGATTTATGGATACTAGTGGAAGGAAAAGATCTGTTTTAATCATGACTTCTAAATTACTTTTCACTGTGCATGCCAAATCTTCACTTTGTTCTTTTGTTTTCATGTGAAAATATCAGAGTTCATGTTTTACTTGGGCCTTATGTGGAACTTTAAATATTTCATATATTGTCTAAATAAGGACCAGAAAGTGACACTGTTCTTTCACACTTATGAACAGAGATCAGTATTAACCTGTAGCTCAGATATATAGTGATACTTTTAAACTTTAAAAAATGAGTTTGAAGTCTCGTGAGCATATGGCACACTGCACTTTCTTCAGATCAGTGCTGTCTAATATAGCACATGTTGTGATAGAAATAAATGTTCTCTGTGTTCTTCAATATGCTAACCCCTAGACATGTGTTGCTACTGACCCACTGAAGAGTGGCTAGCATAGTGGAAGAACTGAATTTTTAACTTTATTAATTGAAATTTAAATAGCCACATGTGTCTAATGGCTACTATATAGGACAGCATAGCTTTAGATAATACTTTAGCAGTAATAACAGGAAAGCATTTTTTGAATAGGATTTTAAAGATCATACTATCTATTGAAATATGAAATATACAAGGGTCACAAAAGTTGCCTTGTTTATGTTGACAATCTATTTCATTAATACAGTATCGGATACCACCTCTCTCCCTGCCTTTGTGATGCAACCCTTCTGAGAAAAGTATTCAATTTGTATTTGGAAGTTCTTTGAGATGCAGTGATGCACATATTCAAGTGCCAAAAATTGGTTTCTGATGATACTGTCAAATCATTTTGCATATTAAGTCTAATAATTTCTCATTTTAGATGAATTTGAAATTATATCACCTCTAAATGAGATTGATCATTTCTCATTACCAGTAAAACTAACGGAGGACTATCATATTCATACTTTATTATTATTTTTAAATTCTGGAAGATCTGTCATGTTGATGCAAAGGCAAGTGTTTTTGTTTCTGAGAGAACCAGATTAATTTTGCTGTGTTCTCTGGCCACAGTGTGACAGCCTTGATTCTAACTGGTCATTTAGTGAGTGTAATTCAGAGGGTAGGCAGAAGGGGAAACACCTGGCCCAAGGGAAGTGCCAGGCTTGGCACAACCTGATAACACTGCTGGGAAAAGCTCAAAGCAATTGCTCTACTGAGAGCATTTAGTGTTTAATCTTCATATGCAAAAGACCAAGGAACTAACAAAGACCACCAAAGTGCCACAATGTATCTTAAAAAATGTAAACAATGCAAGGGTTATATAAGATTTTAAACATGTTAAGAAACAAGATCATTTTTAGTTAATGGATTTTCACTACTACCTCTTTGCTGTATGAATATATCTTAATTTTCTAATACCTCACTTTCCTGAGAATCTGTATGTACGTTGTTGTAAATAAAATAATTTACCATAAGCTAGGGGAAGGACCTAGCTTTTAAAGAAATTGTAAAGACATTACTGGATTTGTTACCTGGTGATTTGATTTGAAATTTAAAAGTGCTTTATAGCCTCTTGTTCCCCTTGACTCAATTTTTTTCTTTCAGTAAACATATTTAGTGAGATTTGTGTTCCAGGAAGTATATACTCATTTGTTCATTCAAGATTTATGTCTCCTGTGTTTTACTTTTGTGCCAAAGAAACACCCTTTTTAAAAGCCAGCAGGTTGCACTAAGTCTGTATAGGCATTCTTAAGACTTGTTATATCTTGGGATTTAAATATTTTCCAGAAGTATCTACAATTGTTCAGTTAAAGTAACTAGTAATAATTTGTAAAAATTCTGTGTGCTTTTAGGAATGCACTAGTTTCATTAAGGAAACAATATTGGCAATTTTAAGGAACTGTGCTGTTATAATCCACAATTACGTGTAACTTTTTAAAGCTGATACAGGCTATAAAGTAATTGCTAAATTTTATGTATGTTCATGAACTTCAGGATTCAGTGCCCTAATATAGGGGATAGATCATTACTGTTTTTAGGGCCAGATTCCCATGATGGTGCATGGTTATTCATCATTTTTAAGAGGACCAAACCTGCTGCGCTAAAGCTAGACCTATTACCTTTAAACTTTGCTACTTCCCTCCCTCCAGTCATGGCTATAAGCAGTGACTCTGCACAGTCAGTTAGCATTATATTTCATTTCCTTGTAATTGCAAATAAAATTTGTAAGTCCACCAAGTATTGATGTAACTAGGTAAATGTAAACTGATTTCAACCTTGTCTTTGACCAAGTCTACCTGGTAGCTTACCATAATTTGAAAATGAAGTTCATCAATATAGATGTGAGCATTGTGTTTGAGTTACAGTGGGACTAACATATTTGGAACTGACAGTGAATATTCAGAGTGTTTATTTTCATCCTGATGATACTGGGCAAGTTTCTTAACCTTTCTGAGCCTTTAGTGATAACTACCTGATAAGCTTATTGTGAACAATGAATAACTTATGTAAATCACTTTACCAGTGCCTAGTAACCTAGAAAGGTTGTACTATTTTTTTCAATTCTTACAAAACTAGATATTTTTAAATTATATTTTGGTATTGGGTTTCATAGCACCATTTAAATAGCAAAAGTCTTCTAAAGATTATATTAGATCTTATGAGAGTAGCTCTGAGGAAAAACTGCCTTTTTACTGTGGAGAATATTAAAATAGGTAGATGAATATAATGATTTCTCCATGTATTTAACCAGGTCCAATACCCATGGCCCATCTAGCCCCATCCACTTACCCACCTGCCCTTGTCATATTTTTCCAGATAAATCCCAGAGGTTATGTTTTATCTATGAATATTTTTAGTACTTAATCTCAAATGATAAGGTCTAATTTTTAATAACAAAACCACAATAACATGACACACAGTAATCCTTAATTATGTAACCAGTATTGCTCTAGTTTTTAGGAAATTGTTAATAGTATTGAGATGCATAAGAAGAGATAAAGTAAGTACAGAGGAGGTTGCTCTTTCAAAAAGATTGAAAGATTTGTTACAAGGACAGTAGACACCTAAGTAGGTGAGTTTGGAGGTACAGACTGATGATTAAAGGAAAGAAAAGTAAAATAGTAGCGGTAAGGTTGAAAGTAGGGACTGTTCCTTGCATATCCCAAGTGCCTAGTGTTTTTCTGTGAATATAAGACATTTATTGGAGAAAAGTGTTTTGATAAATATGTTGAAATTGCCAACAGTGACAAATGACAGGAGAAAGGATTGGGTTGAAATACAATCAGCTAAGCATAGAAGAAAAGATTGGGTGAACAGAAGAGAAAAAATAGGTGGTAATATAGACAATTTTAATAGAGATTGTTAAGCAAGTGAAGACAGTTTTTTGTGTGTGTGTGTGTGTGTTTTGGGGGGGGTGGGTTGGGGAGAAAGGTGGGTAAAAGATAAGGACCACCTTATCTTGAGACACCCTAATGTAAAAGGTATCAATAGAGAAGTCAGGATAAATTCATCACAGTCATTATCTGAATTTTAAATAAACCCTAAATCACATGGCTTACTAGAGTTGCCAGAAATGCATAAAATTGGATGATGATTTTAAGAGTTTTTTTGTACTGCAGCTATATTACATGTATGTAGAGTATGAGCATGGTTCTTAAACTAGTAAGTCCAATTTTTCTTTCTGTTTAAAAGAGCAGCTGACTGGAGACACAGAAGAACACCTGGACATCTTTGTACAACCTACTAAGCGGAGGATCATTTTGGTTTGGCCTTACAGGATGCAGCTACAGTGATACTTTGGAATCTGAACGCCCCAAAGCGCGAATAACTTGGAATCTGAATGAAAAAATGAAGCAAATTTTGCCTCGGAATCCAAATGCTGTTTTGGAATCTGAATGCCAACACATTGTTCACGTGGGACGTATCTACTGTATGGCCCATAGCTTTATCCGAACACCCACTCTTGTCTTGGAACTCAAACATTTTGGAACTCGAACAGGGTTCTGGGGTGGATTAAGTTCGAATTCCAAGGCATCACTGTATTGGGATGTGATCCACTCAGCTCAGGGTGGAGAGACCTGTGATCATTGTTCCCTCCATTGCCAGGAGGGCAGTACAGTAATAATAGCAATAAACAGCATGCAGTGAGATAGCATTCTTAGTTTTCAAAGCAGTTTCACCTAGTTTTATTCAGTCTTAAATTAAAAAAAAAAAAAATTTGTAATGAAAAGATAAGCCAATACTCACAAAGTGCTTAAATGACACCATTGTAAGGCAGAGATGTTCAACCTTTTGGCTTCCCTGGGCTACATTGGAAGAAGAATTGTCTTGGGCTACACATAAAATATAACACTAACAATACCTGATGAGCTAAAAAACAAAAATAATCTCAATGTTTTCAGAAAGTTTACAGGGAAAGAGGATGGCTCAGCGGTTTAAATGCTCGCTTTTCAGCCTCGGGATTCAAGGATCGAATCCTGGTCCTGGCCTGTGTGAACCCCTATGCTGAACTGGGGTGTGCCCCCCAGTTTGCTCTTGCTAGAGTGAGCTTCCCATGTGGGAGGCCGCCTTGTTCCTGCCCTGCGCGGCCATGCCTGCTCACCTGTGTGGAATGAAACTATGTCAGAAACTGATGACATACAGCTATGGAGACTGTTTTGGGCCCTCTACCCTCCTCTGTCTCTGTCTCTCATCAAAAACAAATCATAAAAAAAAAAAAAAAAGTTTACAAATTTGTGTTGGTCCGCATTCAAAGTCATCCTGGGACACCTGTGCCCCTCAGGCCATGGGTTGGACAAGCTTAAGGTCACACAGCAGTGATGAGACCTGAACCCAGGCCTCTTGAGTCTCCTATATCTAGTTTTCTTCCTATCATACTCAGTGCTTGATGAAACCCAAAGAGGATAGAGTCCAATATGTTTAATCTATTGGGTAAATTTAAAACTGTAATGAATCCTAAATTATTTAAATTCAGCTGTTATATTTAGCATAAAATTTAAATGGTCTCTTAAAATGTTTAATAAGTAATTTGTAAAATCCATTAAAGCACTTAGGATTAAGTGGTTTTTCTTAATATCTAACTGGTTTCTAATAATTAGGCTTCTAATATCTTTCAAGGGAACTGAAATTGATTTCTTTTTTAAAGCAAACTTATGTGTCTTCTATGAAAATTGAAGTGAATATTCATAATTCATGTTTAATATTAAATTGTCTAAATATTGTGCGCTAGTGTGTAACTCTTGCCATATTTTCAGTAAACATTTACTTTGCCAAATTTTAAGTAAGACCATGAAATAAGTTTTTTTAAGGGAAAGGAGTTCATAGAAGAACTACCATGATTATTAATCAAGTTTAAAGTCTCATTAAAATATGTAGACAATATTTAACACTATGCAAACTCAGGTCCTACTAATATTTTCTTTACAGTGCTAAGCCTACAAAAATGCAAACAATTTTTGTATGTATATGTGTGTATATGTGCATATATGTATGTATAATGTGTGCATATATGTGTATGTATATATATATTTTTTTAATCAACGCTTTTCTGGTGGTAAAAACTTGCTTGAATTGGCGTATCAGCTGCTAGTGATACAATGTTAATTGATTGTGTTGGTTTATAAAGCTGGCTTCAAATGGAGCTAGGATACTAATATGTAGAATTTAGGCCCCTTAAAACACTGGACAGATTAGGGGTGTTAAGCATATTATGAGGGAAAACTTTTGTTTTTTTCCTACTCATATAAGTGGGTTTATCAATATTTGTTGTAAATATAAAGGTGATGTTTAAAAATCATGTCAAACATTTAATTGCTCAGACAAATTCAGTTAACCCCTGAATTTTAAATTAGACCTAAGAATTTGAACAAGAACGTTTTCTGGAAATTGAGATATCTAATTTATACATTTTAGCCCAAATGAAATCATTTTTATAAACTGAATGTTGTTGGACATTTGTTTTAAAATTATTTACACATACCTTCAGTTAAGAAGAATATGTGCTTTAAAACCAACTGCGCTTTTAAAACTTAGCCTACCTTTTCATGATTTTCTACTCTGTAACCTACATTTTCCCATGCCTTGGCCACCTGATACACCATTTCTGAGCTCCCCTCTCGCAAAACCTTACCAAGTCAGCTGTAAAAGTCAACTTACTGGCAAAGCCAACAACATGAACACACCTTTTCAGTCAAAGCAATCTACTGACAGCAAGGAGAATCAAAGCCAGAAATAAGTTCATTTTTATATAGAGAAAAAATAGAGACAAAGGGAATCCAACAAGCCAGGGACAAGAGTACTACTCAGGCAAAAGGGGAAAAAACAGCAGATTTTGTGGATTGAAGAAGAGGCTTCTGAATCTTCATCCAGAATTATTTTATTTTTACAAAGATAAATTTTTAAATGTTACGAAGATATTGACAGTCAAAATCAATACATCTACCTTGAAAGACAGATTGCTTCTTAGAGAAGTTTCGTTAGCCTTTACGAAGAGGAAGATGTGGTTGACTTTCATGTAGGTTTGACATGATTGCAAAGTATTGAATTTTCTTTTGAATGGCTATGTAACTATGTGTGAGCCTCACTTTTTCTTTTTTTTTTTAATTGTTTTTGACAGAGAGAGAGAGATACAGAGACAGACAGAGAACTGAACTGGGAGAACTCCCCAGTTCAGCACATGGGTCCGCACGGGCTGGGGCTGGGATTCGATCCTCGGTCCCCGGCGCTGCAAAGTGAGCGCTCAACCCACTGAGCCATCCCGGCTTCCCCTCACTTTTTCTTTTTAAAGATTTATTTTGTTGTTGACAGAGACAGAAAGAGTCAGAGAGAAGGGGAAAGGCCCAGAGCAGTCTCCATTGTTGTATGTCATCAGTTTTCCACATGGTTTCATTCTACACAGGTGGGTGGGGACTACGCAGGGTGGGAACTGAGCTGGGGGCCTCCTGCATGGGAAGCACACCCCAGTTCAGCATATGGGTCCTCGCCGTCTGGGGCAGGATTCGATCCTCGGTTCCTGGGGCTGCAAAGTGAGTGCTTAACCTGCTGAGCCATCCTGGCCTGCCACCCCCACTTCCCTTTTTTTAAACTGCAGGGATTTAACTGAATTTAGTATAAGCCTATGTATTTGGATACCTGGGTAGAGGGATGCATAATCTTTTAGGTTCCAAGTCTGATCATAACTCTTGGAAAATGGATCTGTGCAGACAACAGAAAGCCCTACAACACAAACACTGAGAGTGGTGAAATGTTGCTAGTATCAGAAGAGATGTTTAAATTACCAACTAGAATGCAATACTTAATTGAGCATCTACTATGTGTCAGACATTGCATCTGGAACTATAGAAAACCTCTACTCCTTTAACATCAAGTAGTCAGGGGGAGGAAAGAGAAAGCACTAATTCAGGGGTGTCCAAACTTTTGGCTTCCCTGGGCCACATTGGAAAAAGAATTGTCTTGGTCCACACATAAAATACACTAACACTAACAGCCCATGAGCTAAAAGAAAGAAAAGGTCCATGCATAATTTTCATAATGTTTTAAGAAAGTTTATGAATTTGTGTTGGGCCACGTTCAAAGCCATTTTGGGCTGTATGTGGCCCATGGGCCACAGGTTGGACAAGCTTGTACTGACTGAAGGCCCAGAGAGCCCTGGAGCAATCTATATTCTTTGAGCAAACAGCCGTCCCAAAATTCTAATGGGAAGCTTGGGAACACTTAAGCATTCAGATGTATTGTGAGTCAGAGCTATGGAAGGCAAGTTTTTAAGGATTAATTAGGAAGCAAAAAAAGAATTCCTCGTCCTTGTAAACAATTTAACACTGAGCAATACAAGTAATGCAAAGTGGCGGTACCTTTTCAGCAGCCTAATTCTCTTTGTGGGCTATGAACTGCATCAGTTTATAGCATCGCTCTGTCCCTCCTCCCAAAAAATTTTAAAGGGCTTTGGTGAGTGCCATGGAAAGAGGGAGGGGGAGGGAGGGGGAGGGGGATGTACCACAAACAAAGATCCTTGTGGAATAGTGCTCTCTGCCTTCAGGAATGAAGACCATAATCCCTGCCCCTGCTGGGCTGCTGGCAGTCAACCTCAGCCAGCAGCCATCTTCAGGAAGTGCTTCACCCAGAGCGGCCTTTTCCTAGTGTTATGCCCTTTCCCAGAGGATCCTGTATTCAAAGTCTAGTTCATGTGGGCATGAAGAGGTCTGACTGCCCCACCCCAGTTCCAAAGGGCCACCTGGGTTCCAGAACTTCCCGTGGAAGCTGCATCTCAGATGAGCTCCCCTTCCCTCTCACCCGTGCCTCCTGAGAGTGCTTCCTAATAGACTTCCGGCATGCTGATCTCCATCTCAGAGTCTGCTTCTCAAGGAACATATGCAGACATAGGGCGTGCCTAAAAGGCCTCGGACACTAATAGACTGAGGCCTTTTCATACATAACTTCAATACCAGCCATCTTTGTGTTTCCTCCCATCAAAGACTGATGGGGTATTGAAGGGCGATGGCAGGAAAACCAGAGCTGCCGCCAGGGCCTAGGATTACCGGTAGAAGGGCAATGAAATGGCTCAGCCTGATAGAAACTAAGTCTTAAGAGTTAAAAGCACTGCTTGGGAGTCAAGAGATTTGGGTTCAAAATCATGTCTGTGTTTGACTTTTGAAATGAGTCATTTAAATACTGTAGACCCTAAATTTACTCCTCTGTAAACATGTGAATAATAAAAATTACTTCATATGTTTGTGGTGATGATTAAATAGCAGTTGCTATGATCAAATTTATTTTCATTATCAATTTGCTAAAAGAATAGATTTTTAGTGCTCTCACCTACTTTAAAAAAAAAGGGAGAAAATGATAGAACCATATGAGATGAGGTGATGCATATGTTGATTGTCTTGAGTGCATTGATCATATCATAACGTATATACGTATGAAAATATTATGTTGCATATCTTAAATCCTTAAATATATGTGCAAGGCAGAGCAGCAAAAAGGGTGATGGCAGCTGGCTTGACCTGCAAGGCACGGCAGCAAAGAGCAGCACTTGGGACACAGGTTTGGTTTGCAAGGCAGAGCTTGGGACATGGAGGTTTGGTTGGCAGGGAGCAGCCAGCTCGGCCCACTAGGCACAGCAGTGGCCCTGGTGTCCGGCCTCAGTAGCATGGCTGGAGGACGTAGGCAGCCTTTGACAGTGGAAACCCCTGCCTTCTCAGGTCACTGGTGCTCTGACAATAAATGCTTATTCTATGACCCAACCCATCTCAGTCTATTGGCTGAATGAGCCCGGACTCGGTTTTCCTCCTATAACAGTTTTGTCAATCACACCTCATTAGAGAAACTTAAAAGAGAGAGAGGAATATTCCTTAGGCCTGCACTCCACATCCCAGTCCTAATATACTTGTCTCTCGGCTGATGAAGGACATGCCCAGACTTGATAAGTATGAATTCTTGGATTGGAGCAATTTCTAGCAGACTTCTCTGCTCCTTTGTGTCCACCATCCTTCTCTCAGATCTGCTATGATAGGGATTTAGGTAAAATAAAATAATGGCAAAAGAAGGGGGAGAAAATGTGATAGCCCTAAAAGGAAGAACGATGAAATTTAACCGAGAATATATACAAATAATATCTATCATCTTTATAGCTACTTGTGACTTATTACTGTAATAATTGACACATAACAGTTTGTAAGCAGTGTTATTCTTTTTCATAAATTAGAGTCAGTAGCATTCCTATAATAATGTCACTGGAGCCCACTTGATTCTGATAGCCTTTCCTGTGCGAAAGGAGTGAGTAGGGCTCCAGCTGATCCTCCAAGTAAATATGCCCGGGAGTTTGTCACATTTTGAATATTGTGTATTGAAGCGTAAAGCTCTTGGGACTGAACTAGGAGGCGGGGATCATGATTTTCTTCTGGTTTGGTCCTGGCTTTTTGATGTCCCCATTTTTAGTAGATACTCTTCAGGAGTCACTATTTGACATCCTTAAAATTTAACTGAGGAAGGAAGACTAAAGATTGAGTCAAGAGTCTCCAATTAAGAATATAAAGGGGGGAAGCTGGGATGGCTCAGCAGGTTAAGTGCCCGCTTTGCAGCCCCAGGGCCCAGGGTTCGAATTCTGGCCCCGACCCAGGTGGACTCATATGCTGAACTGGGGTGTGCCCCCAGTTCAGTTCTTAACGGGGCCAATGCTGGAGGTTCCCGGCCCAGTTCCTGCCCTGCGCAGCCCTGTGACCACCTGTGGAGTGAAACTATATGGAAAACTAGTGCTGTCAAGTGTGGAGACTGCTCTGGGTCCTCCCCCTTCCCTCTGTCTCTCTCTGTCAAAAAATAGAAAACACAAGTTTATAATTAAAAATTATAAATTTTCATTGCTTAACAATGAAAACGCGCTGTTCTTTCATGTAGCACTCCATTTTTAATAACCCTGAATTATCAGCTGTCACACTGTCTTTTTTTTTCCGTTGGCAACACTTTACCGCACAAATGACGCAAAATTCAAATCGTGCGTGAATTTTGGGACACCCTTTACTTACCAGTTTGCCACACCAGTGTGGCAACCAAAGGCCTAAGCAGTACAGGTGGCTATTATTTGCAGAGCAGTTCCCCTCTTTCTTGGCTCTGTACTGAGATGGTTACCTTAAGCTGTTTTCCTTTTGGACACTTCAGGACATTTTTTTCCTCACCTAGATGGTATATTTGTCACAGAATATTGACTAAGTTATTAGTAACATAGTAACAACTGGAGTTTACTGGGAACCACAGAATGTTGAAATGTAACACAGTATCTTTTATAGTGGTTAATTAATGGGCTTTGATGTTAGAAAACGTGGGTTCCAACCTTAATGCAGCCTCTTATCAGCTTTGTGGTCCTGGAGAGTTAAATTCCTTAGAGCAAGTATTTTCCAACCTCTGCCAAGGGTGGCTTTGAATGCAGCCCGACACAAATTCTTAAAACATTATGAGATACTTTTGTGAACTTTTTTTTTTTTTAAGTTAATCAGCTATCATTAGTATTAGTGTATCTTATGTGTGGCCCAAGACAATTCTTCCAATGTGGCCCAGGGAAGCCAAATGTTTGGACACCGCTGCCTTAAGAGTATCTGGTTTTCTTATTTATAAAATGAAGAGCATAATAATGGTCTGTATTTCATAGGAAATGGAGAGGATTAGATAAAACCACACACAAAACACTTTTAGGAGAGGCCCTGACCCAGAGTAAGTATCAGTACGTGTGAGTTACTTAAAAGACTACTAGTAGTAGAAAATATGATGACTTTTCATTTTGCAAAATAGAAAAACAGGAACCTGTTATTTTAGTGTGAAGATCTGAACATTATGTTAGTTTCTAAGATAGGAATTTGGACAAGAAAATTAAACTGTGGGCACAAGATCATCTTTGCAATGGGTTATAACCCAAAAAGCTGTCCACCGTGCCTTCAGCTAAGTGATTATCTTACACTCAGCCTGAGATTCACTGTCTGACAGGGAGGAAGAGTTGCATTTCCTCTAAAGAGCTCTGAGGATCCTGGGTAATGCCTTGTTTCACCTGGATTGAGTTACTCAAGTGCCTTACAGGGCCTCTTCCTCAGGATAGATGCTTACTACTCACTTATTTATGGAAATTAAATCTTTTCTTTTAAATTTAATCCACCCTTCAGAGTAGGCACTTCTTTAATAAAGTAAATGGGCTAGCAGTATTTTATTGTTAATTAAATTTCCCATTTGTGAGGATGGGGTATAATGTTTTAAAACTTTATTTTGAAATAATTTTAAATTTACAGAAAATTGGCACACACACAAAAAGTACCAAGAACTTCTATATATTTCTCATCAACATTTCCCAATTGTTAATGTAGGGACCCACCCAGAATCCCAGAGTTGGTATATATTTTTTTATTTATTTTATTTTATTTTATTATTATTATTTTTTATTTTTGACAGAGAGAGAGAAATACAGAGACAGAGCTAGAGAGAGAACTGAATTGGGGGAGCTCCCAGTTCAGCATATGGTTCCGCACGGGCTGGGGCCGGGACTCGATCCCGGGTCCCCGGCGCTGCAAAGTGAGCACTCAACCCACTGAGCCATCCCAGCTTCCCCAAGAGTTGGTATAAATAATTATTTTAAGCTCAATATGTTTGAGAATCAGCAGATGCAGAAAGATGCCTTCTTGGAGCTTCTAGGAAATAACGCTACCACAGGAAGAACATGAATAAAACCTACTCCAATTTCTTCTCAAGGGGAGTTTTATG
This sequence comes from Craseonycteris thonglongyai, assembly GCA_004027555.1. Classification (NCBI taxonomy): domain Eukaryota; kingdom Metazoa; phylum Chordata; class Mammalia; order Chiroptera; family Craseonycteridae; genus Craseonycteris; species Craseonycteris thonglongyai. The sequence goes on along the minus strand of PVKE010035518.1, from coordinate 4,508 downwards.
GCCTGAAGGGGACAGAAAGCCATTCATACCTGTGTAGACAAGCATTATGGTTAACTTTCTTATCTCTTGATTGTTATTCTAAAAAATCTTCAGTCTTTTCTAAAGAAAACTATTCTTCCCAGAAAAGCTGTTTCTTCCCTTTCCTTTCCCTTTACTAAGTTAGGTATAAAACCCTTTCATTTAAACCATTTAAAGAGCCAGCTACTTCTTTTGCTAGCTCTCCTATGTATATGAATATACCTTTTTCTCCTGTTAATCTGTCTTTTGTCAGTTTAATTTGCAAGCCTCAGGTAAATAACATTAAAGGATGGAGGACAAATTTTACTCCTCTACATTAACATTTTGCCACTTTTGCCTTACATTCTCGTTCTCTCTATATACTTATTAATTTTTCTAAACCTGTCATTCTCTCTATGTATATTATTTTTTCTAAACATTTGAAAGATATGGACATAATACTTTATTGCCCCTTCATACTTCAATGTGTATTTTCTAAAAACAAAAACTCTTATATACCCACTGGAAAGTAATGTTGAACAATACTATCTTGTAATTCCTAGACCCCACTAAAAATTTGCTGATTATCCCAATAATAAATATCCTTTATAGATCCAGGATTTAATCTAGGATCATGTGCTGCATTTAGTTGTCACTGCTTACTTATTTATTTATTTAATTTTTTGGCAGAGAGAGGGAGAGAGAGGGAAAGAGAGGAAGAGAGCAGGGGGCCAGAGCACTCTCCGTAGTTATACATCATCAGTTATAGATATAGTTTCATTCTACAGGTGGGTACTCGTCTGTGCAGGGCAGGAATCAGGCTGAGGGCCTCCTACATGGGAAGCATGCTGGGGCAGCAAGACCTGAACTGGGGGCACACCCCAGTTTAGCATATAGGTCTGCATGGGGCCGAGCTGAGATTCACACCTTGGACCCCAAGACTGCAAGACAAGTGCTCAACCCACTGAGCCATCCCAGCTTCCCCTAGTTGTCACTCCCTCAATCCAAAGCAGTTTTCCAGTCTTCCCTTTTCTTTTGTGACATTGACAGTTTTTAAATTTATTTGTAAAAGGTTCCTAAATGTGCGGATGTCTTATGTTTCCTCATGATTAGATTGAGATTACACATTTCTGACAGGAATACTACAGAACTCATGTCATGTTCTCTTAGTGTATAATATTAGGAGGCATGTATTAATTTGTCCTTTTGCTCCTGATGTTCAGTTTTATCACTTGGCTTAGATGGTATCTGCCTGGTTGCTCTATTATAAAGTTAGTAACTACTATGTACATATTTATTAATAAGCAATGAATAAGTATTTTTGAGGGAGATGCTTTGAGATTATGTAAATATCTTGCTACTCATCAGATATTTGTTTTAAAATCCGTTAATAATTTATGTTTAAATCAATTATAACCATGACAGTTGCCAAATGGTGACTTCCTAACTTCATCATTCTCTCTCTATTTTTATTTGGCATTTTCTTATAAGGTAGAGCTCTTCATCACCTCTCATTTATTTATATATTTATTTATTTATTTATTTATCTAATTATGGACTCATGGACTTCTATTTTGTTTAATGTGTAGTTCCTATGTCCTTGTGACATGTCCCCATCATTCTTTGAATACTTCCTTACTTTCTGGTACAACATGGGGTTCAGGGTCAAGTTCCATTTTTTCTGTGACAGCTCTAGAATTAGTCATTTCTTTAAAGAGTCCTGGTTCCTTTTAAGGTAAGCATGCAATTTAGAAACCATGATCTTGGTGCTCATTCAGTGTCATTACTTTTAGTTCTCCCCAGACTAGGAAATATGTATGTACACACACACCTACTATGTATATACACACATCCATTTATCTATTCATCCATTCATCAGTCATCTGTCATTTATGTTAAAATGCTACACATTCACATTGATACATTCAATTCCACTCCAACACCACAGGGCTCATCCTTTCCTCTTTTACCTATTGGTTATATCCTTCTCCAGCACTGAAAAACTTGGCTCCTATTAGCCTCAATTATATTTACTAAGTTGGTTATTTCTCCTGCATATAACCCATGTCCTAAACCCACAGGCTGTCTCTCTGGCCCCGTTGCCACTGACCATGCTAGCTACACCAGCCAAATTCTTTACCTTGACTAAGGGAAATGGAAGGGCAAGAGATGGTATACTTTTTCTTTAATGAAGCCTGAAATAGAAGTTCTGCTATCAGTCTACTGTAAGTGTTCTTCCTACTTAAACTCATTTCTAAGTTCAAAACAGATAAGTAAAAACCCAATGTGAAAGTTCACATTCAATTATTACAGCTAGTGATTACCTTGATGAATGCTTATCTACTATGCTTATTATTTTCAGAGACTGAGGTAACACTATATTGAAGCCATTAAAGTCAATCATTTTATTGCATATTGGCCAGATCTGCTCATTTTAGTACAACCAATGGGTTTGATTATTATAGATACAATTCTAAAAATCAGATTTTGCCACCAGTTTATACTTCTCAGATGCTTGCACTTATTTATTTATTTTTATCATAACCAATGTTTTTGAATTCAGCATTTAAGTAGACTTAAACATCGTTTTGACTTGAAGTATTATTTATTATCTATTATATATAACCCTGGAAGCCTTAATAGTTTTACTGATAACCCTAAGTTTGCTTAACCAGTCTTCAAACTTTAATGAGCATTCAAATAAACAGTGCTGATCCCTGGGCCTATACCCAGGGATTCTGATTCAGTAGATCTGGGAAATGTCTGCATTTTAATGAGATCCATAGCAGGTTCAGGAGCAGGTAACCCAGAGACCACACCTTGAGCAACACTAGATTAGCATGTTTTTACTCAAGTTCAGGAGAGTTCTAGTTTAGAAGCTGTGGTCAATTATTCCTGGTCATAGGAATGAATTGGTCATTAGGCTGAATTGGTCATTAGGACCTGTCAAATCTTTCATAATCAACCAGCATGTTGAAACTTGGCTGCCAAAACCTGCAATCACAGGACAGATGTGTCAGTTGTTTATCAGCATTCATGTGTCAATGCTGTGCTAGTGTGTGGCCTACCAGGCAGAGTAGCAGCAAGCTCCCACCAGGATGCCAACAAAATGGCCAGGTCTTCAGGCGGCTGAGTTTGGTGAGCTGGTATTGTTATTAATCAGACTGAGAAGTGACTGGAGAGAGACGGAATACACATGCTTTACAATCCCTGAACAAAGCCTGGTTTTTTTCTTCAGTTTTCCTTGTAGCACAAGATCAGATGACTGAAAAATTTATACTCTTCAGCAAAAAAAAGCAAACTATCAACCAGCACTTACTTATGTTAGGTGCTTGCACAAAAAGGGTTTCATTCAATCATCATAAATCACCTGGTGAATAGGTGACTTTATTATTACAGTCCCACAGATGAGGAAAGGGGGATGCAGAGAGTGTAAAGTTTGCATATGATCACACATCTTGGAAGTGGCAATGAAGAATTTTGACCCTTGGCCATTTGTCTTTAAATCCAGTGCTGGGGAAGCAGGGGTGGCTCAGTGGGTTAAATGCTCACTTTGCAGCCCCAGGGACCGAGGATCGAATCCTGGCCCTGGCCCATGCAGACCCATGTTCTAACCTGGGTGAGACCCTGGCCCAGTTTCTGTCCTGTGCAGCCCCACACCCACCTGTGGAATGAAGCTATGTGGAAAAATCAATGATGTGCAACTATGGAGACTGTTCTGGGCCCTCCCCCTTCTCTCTCTCTCTCTCTGTCAGAAACAATAAAAATAAATCTTTAAAGGAAAAAAAAATCCAGTGCTTTATGCAATAAACACCATATTGACCAACCTCATGTATTTTGACTTTGTTTTTCCTTCTCAAGGGGAAGATACTCAGGAAAACAGACACTGTCATGGATGAAAGTAAGCCAAACAATAGGACTCATGTATACCAGGAGCTTCCATACTAGCAGATCTATTCTTTGGATGTTAAAGCAGAATATGGAAATAGGGGTCAGTGATGAATGTGAGCACACCTTTTCAGACATTTAACGTACTTACGCTTAATTTACTATGAGAAAAAAAAATGAGAGTGATTAGATTGTTTTATTTTGCCTGATAGGTAGGTGTTCTTTTAGAATGAGTATGTACATGGGGACCAGCATACGGTATTTTCTCTTGTGTTCAGAGTGTTGAAATTTGCTGAGGCCCAGTTCCCGGTTTCATTGATCCTTTATACGAGATGCATATTTCGTTAAATGGTTTTACTCTTCTTTTGTGCCTATAATCCACCAAATGTAATGTCAAATATTACTCAAGGTTTACCTGCACTGCTACCAGATTTTAGTTATGCACATTTAAAGCAAAGACTCTCTTATGAAATGAAAATATTTCAGAGGTTTTTTTCTTTACATTTGTATAATAAAAAGTTTGGCTACTTTCACAGGAAAGGACCAGCCTTTTCTCAAAGGATTACTGTAGGGCTCATCACTACCAGATCTAAACCACTACTTTTGATGCCTCCCTCCCCCCC
>PVKE010035517.1:0-16852 GCA_004027555.1 Craseonycteris thonglongyai | reverse complement strand
ACTACTCATGTTCATGGGTATACTAGAATGCAAAGAAATATGACAATTTAAAGAATAAATATTGAATTAAATATTTTCCTAGAAAATTCAAAAACTCATGAACTGCGGCAATTATCTCCGTTACATTGAGAGAAATAATAATAATACTGCATATTACGATCGGGGACAACAATACAAGTATATTAAAATCTAATATAGACATATTCAAATTTACAAGAAGTATGTTAAAGTGACAATATATTTATTACGGTTTACAATACTGACTTCTTAATTTAAATAGAATTATTGTTATTCCTAATATATTTGTAATACTGTCCCTTATTTTTCTCTCAGTGTAATGACCGCAGTTTAGAGATCTGTTGCCGAGAATGCTCACTTATCAAGTAAATAGGTAAGAAAAGCAATTTAATTTAAAACAAAGAAAAGGTACTTACATTTTAAGCAGAAGAAAAGTTGAAACTCAACGTGGTCACCAAGGATAAATAATATTGATTGATAATAATACTGTTAATACAAAAGAAAAGAAGCTACCGTATGACACTACCAAATATTCAAGCTGACTGTGTTCTTTGATGAGTCGAGTCGTAACTGTTGCATTCACGCATTGGGTCCAGTGACAAGCGTAACACATAAGTCAAAATGTATTGTCTGGGTGGGCGGAGATCACAGTGTCAGGCTGTCAGAATTCTAGGAATTTATGACCTTGGCAAATTCCCAGAATGCATTAAACTATTGCTAGAAAGTTTTGTTTTCTACCCCTTTGCGCTTGAGGCCTTTTTCGCTTGTGCGAACCAGCCACTCGAGATGATTTCGGCCAAATTGCGGAAACATTTTACAAGTACTTTAAAATCATTTATAAACAAACAAACGTATACAAATAATAAAATTTCACCAATTTATTTTTATATCGAAAACAACAAAATTTGATAAATATTACACTCTGTAATTAGTTTTTGTGTGATATTTCGTAAAACAATGCCCAAGATGCATCCTAGGTTTATCAGGACACGTATCACAGTAATACGTTACTTCCCGCCTACCTCCAGGCGTGTTACGGTCACAACAAACCTTGCAGTCCCTTTTTGGCCCTTGTAGTACTATGTGAAGCTTCACATTTAGTTGGATTTCATCGGAATGCGACGTACACGCTTGCTCACGATGCTGGCGATATGATCCTCTCAATTGTTCGACAAGTGTTTGTAGAAATCGCAAATGGCTGAGTGGCTTTTCCCCTTTTTTGGTCTTTTCTAGTTTGTACAGAATGTAGGAATTGATCAGGCAAATTTCCATGCCCCCCCAAAAAAGCTTACGCCACCATTTAAGCGATTTTCGCAGAAAACAATACCTTGATGCGTATTGGTCCGCCCGATTAACACCACCCATATATTTTATATTCAAAACAACATTGGGTTTCTTGACTGTTATTTCCACACCACCTCGTGTAATCCTTTTGACCGTCGACATTCCTGTGTCACCCCTCGTAGTCAAACAAGTGACAATCCTCTTATCTTTCCACCCTAAAAGTAAGGTGTTACCCCATCGATACGCAACCGTGGATTTTTTCGAAAAATTTGGCTTTTTATTTCCTTGGGCAATTCTTTCCTGTTCGTTAAGATCGTTCTGGAGATAACTGCATTTCAATTTGGCTAGTTCTTGAGCTAAGACATAACTAGTATAGTAGTGATCCATGTACATATGGTGCCCCTGAGCACCTGGAATTTTCTCCAACAACGTTTTGTATAAGTGTATCGGAATTCTTGATGAAACAGGTAAATCGAGTCTGACCAAGAGCTCTGTTGTGAGTGATCCATAATATGGCAAAATGCAGCAAATGTAGCCATTCTTCGAGTCAGCTAGAGTATAAACTCTGATACCCCATTTTGTCGGTTTCTTAGGATTGTATGTTATGATTTGACACTTCAAATCAGCCGGACGCTGTATTGGCGCAGAGGCGCCGCTCAAGTTGCTGCTTCAAATCAGCCTGGCGCCACAGCGGCACCGCTTGAGTTATAAGAGCTACAATCGCTTCAAAGTCCATGGTACACGGAATTCCACCCCAGACATTGCGAGCGATCCACGATCGACCAAAATTGGCCTCGCGATCGACCGGTCCATCTTGATCGACTTGTTGGCCACCCCTGCACTATACCTTTCATGTCCAGCCATTGAACTGTCTGAAGTGCTCTCCTGACCGCAGGGAAGATGGCCTGCTAGGCAAAAGGGCATGTGTCATTATCACCCCTCCACCCAGGATTTGCAGAAATCAGATGATAGGATATACTTGAAAGGCATTTGTAACAAATATTACCAGCTCCTTGTTCTGGTTGATGATGTAACTGACTCCTATACTGCACTGAAGACTATTCAGATTCAGATTTTGCTTTTCCCCTACCAGAATATAAGATGCAGGGTGTTAAAAAAATGCAGCCAAATAAATATGAAGCTTTTTTTTTTTAAATTTGTTTTTGACAGAGACACACAGAGAGAAGGGGTGGAGGGGGGTGGGGGGGGGGGGACCCAGAGCAGTCTCCATAGTTGTACGTCATCAACATAGTTTCATTCCACACATGTCAGCACCAGCTGTGCTCACCCTGGCGGGAACTGAACTGGGGGGCCTCCCACATGGGAAGCACGCCCCAGTTCAGCATATGGGTCCATACGGGCTGGAGCTGGGACAGGGACTTGATCCTCGGACCCTGGGCTGCAAGGCTAGTGCTCAACCCACTGAGCCATCGCAGCATCCGTTGGAAGATCTTACTGGCTTTATTAGTGTTTCATGAATCTGGTAGCATATCATCTGGCAAATGGAAGGGTGTTCAACTGAGTTATACAAAATGGAAGGTTTTGTAAGTAGAAAAAGGGTGGACCTGAAAGTTAAGAGTAGATTTCAGGCAAGGACACCTTCTCTTAGGGGAAAGGTAGGCGTCTTATCAGGTGGATTACCCCACAAGCATTGATCAGGAGATTCCTGACTGGGTTAAAATTCTACTTCTAGGAGGCTGAGACTGCAATTAAGTTAAGTTTTGGTTTGGTGATGTAGCTTAAAGTGACTCCTGCTTAGGGGGTGGAGCCAGGATGGCTTAGCGGGTTAAGCACTCACTTTGCAGCCCCCAGGGGACCAAAGGTCAAATTCTGACTCATGCGGACCCACATGCCAAACTGCTGTGTGCTTCTCATGCGGGAGGATCCCCAGTTGGGTCCTCGCCCCCCATTTGGCCCCTGGCTCGAGAGGGCATGACTCCCATGCAGGAGGCCCCCCAGCCCTGTGTGGCCCCCACCTGCGTGGAAAGAAACCATGTTGAAAACTGATGACATACAACTATGGAGACTGCTCTGGGACCTCCCCCTTCTGTCAAAAACAATAAATCTTAAAAAAAAACAACCACCAATGCTTAGAACTTAGTAAGTGTCCAATAAATGCTTGTTGGTAAACAAATAACACAGCAGACAAGCAAATTCTACTTCTGTTTTGTGACACTATTATTTTCTGATTCTAATTCCAGTAAGATCATGTTTAAGACTGAAACACTGTGACTTGGGTAATTACCAAATACTCTTGGCTTCCTGAGTTAAACATTCAGTTGCAGTGAATGAATCATACCTTGAGACCATTGTGCTGTGCTCTTCCATATCACATTCACTTCCCTTCCATCACATGCAACGCTTGAAGCCGGAAAAAATAACCTGCTTGTAATAATTACCAGCTTCATTTTCAAGATCCAATGTACTCTGTAAACCAGTAGTATGTGCTACATTAAATGTTCTTTTAGTATAAAAATATAAAAGAACCACCGTATTAAAATTTAGAATATAAAACAAATATAGAAGTCATCTAATTTTACTGTACTCACAAAATGATTAATGTATTTGTATATCCTTTTTACCTGTGTATGTGTATATATGTATTATGCTTATGTATGGACATAGATCATGGTAGTTTTGCTTTTCCATTTAACACTGTGCCATGTTTATCTCATAAGGATTTCATAACCACCTATTTAAATAGTTCTTGATACACACTGTAGGATTTTCTCAAATAAACATAATTTCAAAGACAAGCATAATTTTCTCATATGAATTCCAATCCTGGAATTCTTAGGAAAAAGATGTGAACTCGTGTTACTTGACAGATTATGAAATTGCTTTGCCAATAGGTTATGCCATTTTATTCAGCCACCAAGTGATAATTTATACACATTTTTAAGACTAAAAGGAGATCTGATCAAAAAGGAGAATTTGGTCATTTAGCTAATAGTCTTTAAGAGCCACTTCCGCCCTGTCCTCTGCAAGTAAGGCCCCATCTTGGGAATCAGAGCACATTTTCCCCCCAAATATTTTCTTTAATAGTCAGATGCTTATGCTTACTAAGACCTTGCTTAACGTGAGATACCACATTATCAACTAACGTTTATGACAACCCTAGGAGGTTGGTACTAATTGTTAACACCTCACAGAAGAAAAAAACCCTGATGCTTAGGGAGGCCAAGTAATTTGTTGGAGCGTCATACAGCCTGTATTTGAACCTGGACACACTAGACTGTGATGCCTGTGCAAGCTTTCCCAGCTTCTAGCAAGTCAGGGTAAAGTCAGCAAAAAAGTAGTAAATCACCACTGTTTCTCTGAGGTGATACTCTACCAATCACTCTGATTTGAATGGTTTTGCTACTGTGGCCTAGGCTGAATGGAGGAAGGGTGACTGGATCTAAAACTAAGGCTAGAACACATTTTAAGAGTGATGTGTTTGAAGCCCCTGTAGATGCTTCTAAACACTGAAGCAACTTGGCTTAATTGCTCACATTTAGGCAAGTAGGCAAGCTTGGGCCACACCACATCCTATCAGGTAGTGAAAGAATTTTCATAGGGACAGTCTGTCATTAATCTCTTTCTTCAAGTCTTCTAGGCAAGTGCCTAGATTTACTGTATTTTCCGGCGTATAAGACGACCCCCTAATTTTACAGTTAAAACATAGGTTTAGGCCTATATTCGCTGTATAAGACTACAGCCTCGGAAGTGGGGGGTAGTCTTATACAGCGAATATAGGCCTAAACCTATGTTTTAACTGTAAAATTAGGAGGTTGTCTTATACACCCTGTCATCTTATACGCCGGAAAATACGGTAGATTTTTAAACAAACCAATACCGTTTGTCAATCTGAAATTCAATACAAAAATATTAAAAGGCTTCTAACAATGTCTTTTTTATTTTAATACAGAATATTGACATATTAATCTGTGGTACAAACATAAAATACTAAGCTGATAGCCCAATAATCCAGAACATTATTCATCAATATGATTAAATGAGGGATAAAATACCTCTCTGAATTTTCTATAATTTGTTTTACCATCATCCTTTCCTAAATATCTTGTAGAAATTATTCATTCTTCTTGGCTATTTAAGATAATGTAAGTTCTCAGTAGACTTGAACATAATATGCTGATAGTCTAGTTTAGTACCGTGACGGTGTGCAGCTGTCGACAGTCAGGTGGGAGAGTCAGCATGCATTCTCAACAGTTCCAAGCCTTTTGGGGCACTATAGCTAGCTTAAGAGCTCTATGTGTTCTCTCTGACTTACAGAGGGTATGGGATAGAGAAGAGCGCAGGTAGGCAGGTACTCTATGCATACATCTGTTTTCCCAAAGTGGTCACTGATACTCTGTGAAATGATAATAAAACTTAATCCTCACATGGAGTAAGGGATAAGACTGGATCAGAAAGCCTAGCTACTTCCATTGCTGACCACAACATGGCAACACACAGAGGATTAGCTGTTAACAAGGAATCGATGGCATAGACTAAGCCAGTGTTTGCTGTTACCAGAATTGATCTTGAATAAATCAGTCTCTTAAGCCTGCATCTTTAGTGGCAAAGAGTCACATTGGACAGGTAATAAAAGGTTTAGTTCTAGCTTTGAGCCAGTTTTTTTTTTTTTTTTTAAGGTTTATTGATTTTTGAGAGAGAGACAGAGAGAACGGGGAGGGCCCAGGGCAGTCTCCATAGTTGACATTAGTTTTCCATATAGTTTCACTCCACAGGTGGGCACAGGGTTGTGCAGGGCAGGAACTGGGCTGGAGCCTCCCACATAGGTCCCGACAAGAACTGAACTGGGGCACACCCCAGTTCAGCATATGGGTCCACATGGGCCTGGGGCCAGGATTCAATCCTCAGGCTCCAGGACTGCAAAGTGAGTGCTTAACCCGCTGAGCCATCCCAGCTTTCCCTTGAGCCAGTTTTTAACCCCTGCCTCTGCATACAACTTCAGAACTTTTCCTTCTAGTAAGTGGTGGTTAATTTGCACCATAAACCTTTCACTTCAATAGCAAGGTTCAGTTAATGAACAAAGACAGGGAGTTATGCATGGATGTAATTCAACAACTGGGGCATGGGAGATAATCTTATACATCTGCTTTAATTAGTTATTTTTTCCCATATTTCCTTTACTTATATTCCCTCACTGACAGTGATCCTTGTTTTTATAGTAGGGGAAGAGGCACACAGAGGTTATGGACTTGGATCCATGGAATATGGCAGATTCCAGGCTAGAGCCAAGCCTGCCAATGTCACAGCAGGCTTCTCTGGTAAGTGCCTCCTCCATCTGCCATGACACTCAGGCATGAGGAAGTCTACGTTGTGCCCTTATGATTAGCTGCTTTGGATGCTTTCAGAGAGATTGTTTAAAAATTCCCCTATTGCTTGCCTTAAAGAAGAGGAAGGGAGAAGTCAAACTAAAATAAGCCATATACACAAAGCCCAAAGCACATAAGCTGAATGATTTAATATTAAGCAAGGGTCAAATTGAATCTTAATAATTAAAATGAAGACAGTAATATTTTCCTCAAATAAAACATTTGGAGGAAGAAATGTTTCTAAAAAAAAAAAATAAGTTTATTCGGAAAAGCCAGTCTCTTATACAAGGTTTTTCTTTATACCTTTACTGTCAATTACAGTATTTTAAAATACACTGAATATAACATATAATTCATTGAATGTCTATCATTGTTCTATCTCAATTTAAAAGATAGTAGGTTAAAAAATATTTTGTTTTCATCCTGTTCTGCCTTCCCTCCTACCCTTATACTAAATGTATTTCTCTACTTTTCAGGTAAGTCAAGAGGGCCACAAAATTTTGAGGTTTGTGTGTAAAGAATGTGTCCAATAACTCTAAACAAAGCATACTTTTCTTCAAGTCCTTCTCAGGAAAAAATAAAAGGAGTTATTTATTGAACTAAAAATACTTAGCAACTTCTCTCTCCCCATCTTATTTTTGTAGGTTTGCCTGGGGCCAAATCTCTCTGGCTCTAATTAGCAGACATTAAAAAAAGGAAAACTAAACACCCAAAGACTGAATATCTCACACACAGCTCTAAGCTACACACAGATATAAATGAAACCACTATGAATCAAAGGGGAAAAATTCCAGGAAAAACAACAAAAAAAGATTGAGCCTCACAGTTTAACTGAGGTTTTAGGAAAACCTAAACTGAATTCAGCTGCTGTTTGAAATATCTGTATTTAATTAGATGTGTTGTTTTTACTGAGGAGGCAAAAATACATAATTTTGTATATTTTAACACTTTTACAGTGAAAAAAATAATACTAAGTGATCTCAAAAGGGGTAATGATCTATAACCATTCAAAATGTGTCTTTGAAAAGGGGTGCAAAAATAGTAATTTAATGAAATCAGCTCCAAAGAACCTGGCTTCTAATCAGCATCCTAAGAAAAGATACCAGAGGGGTGTTGATGAGTACAATATGTCTAGAACAGCCAAAACGTTTCCAAAATTTTATGCCTTAAGTTTCTTAAATATGTAGCAAGCAGGCACATATGCCAGGCAACTATTGATACTAGGAAAATATTTTAGTAAGGATTTTATAAAATCACCAACTTTCAACCAGTATTTCTATTTATAAATCTTTCAGCAATCCTGTCTGATAATGTATTATAAATAACAGTGAAATGATTACTTTTAAATTTTGGATTTGCTTCAAACAAGTTATTTTTCCTTGTAATGGAACACAAAATCGATGAATTCAGCAGAATGATTTAAAAAGTTAAGGCTCCCTAAAGATTCTAAAGACTAAAACTTAAGGCACATATTATAATCTTCATGACACTGTTAAAAGCTAAGATTAAAAAAAAACAAAACACCTGACTTCTTCCCCCATTCTTTACCAACCACTCCCTCCCCAAAGAATATGGCATTTTTAATTCAGGCTACTGGTGAGGAGTGAAACAAAAATTCCATCAGAAACACCTGGTAGGATTTCCAAACAAATGTCCATTGTTTGCAGTAAGCACCACTGGGAAATGGATTACAGGCCAGCAGGACATTTTCAGGTATCTTGGGTCACAAGCTGCTCCATTTACCCTTCGGTCCTACAGATTCAGACAGGACTCTCCTGCTCCTTGGGGCCTTTCTGCTCTGGGGATTCGGCTGTGTCAGCAAGTTCTTTTGGCTTATCAACATCTATACTGGTCTCTTCCTCTTTGCTTTCCTTCTGCTGCTGCCTCTCTGCTTTCTGTTCTTTTGCCACAAGGTGATAATTGATACCCATGCCAATGAAGAGATAGGTGCCTGCAACAATGAGAATTCCGCCACAGGCCCAGTATGTGTACTTGTAGTTTCCATATACGTCATTGAGGCGGCCTAAAAAAAATACCAAAACAGTTATGTGGATAAAAGTAAACAAGTATACCCTTTCTCAAATAAGGCTTAAGCATCCATTCAGAAAGATATCAACTAAATACTCAAAAGAGCCCACAAATGACAAATTAGTTTAAAAGGAACTGCTAAAAATGATCTGATCTTTTGATTTTGGATGGCCTTGCATGTTACTGTTTTCAGCAACTTAAAAATAATGAAATCTTGGCCAGTTTGAATTGGGAAGGACCTAGAGATCACCTAAAATCAATTTCCTCAATACACAGTGGAAAAAACGGTTGCTCAGGAGGTTTAGGAGTCTTGCTCAAGGCCACAGTTAATTCCAGTCTCCCAGACCCATGCTCTTACTCTGACATCAGCATTTTCCACAGAGCATTCCTGTGAACGCTCGTCCGATGCTAAAAAATTACCCAACAGCAACCAATTCCTCTGTACTATTCCTAGTGCTTAATCTTCACAACAGGCAGATTCTATCATCACTTCCATTGTATAATGTAAAAATTGAAGTGCAGAAACCTTAAGTAACTTCTCCAAGGCCAGAAGCTAGTAAGTGAAATAGTTTATACAGAATATGTAGTATAAAAAGTGAAATAGCTAATATGCATAATACATATAATAGGAAGTGAACTAGATTGACTTTAAACCCAGGAAGCCTGGCCCTGAAGCCTGTGCCGCAGGAAACCTCCCTAAAGTTTCCAACATCAACTTGGGAAATGGTTTATCTTCTATTAAAGTCCATGAGATCTGATAATAAAGATACTTAACTCGGCGTTCCCTTTTTTTTTTTTTTTTTTGGCCATTAAATTCTTTTTTATTTATTTTTTTTATTTTTGACAGAGAGAGATAGATACAGAGACAGAGACAGAGAGAGAACTGAACTGGGGGAGCTCCCAGTTCAGCATATGGGTCCACACGGGCCGGGATTCGATCCTCAGTCCCCAGGGCTGCAAAGTGAGCGCTTAACCCACTGAGCCATCCAGGCTTCCCCCATTAAATTCTTATAGTAAAATTTATTAGCATCTCATCAAATTGTATCTTAAGGAATAAACGGGAAAATCCTACTGTCCACCTCTGAAGAACTGAGTATAACCATTTCAAATGCGATCCCATATGGTTCTCTAACTCGGCATCATTCACTCAGCAGCAGTTACTGGGCCTCCACATACACCAGATACTGGGGCTGTGAGGCCCTGAGAAGGGTGAACAAAGGAGGTAACAGTTTCGTGAAGGAAATGTGAGTGAAATAATTACACAAACGGTGACAAGTGCTACAAGGAGGGTTGGAAAGCAGAAAATAGGGGGTTGGGACCAATGAATCAGGTCAGAAACGTTTCTCTGAAAGAGTAAGCCAAGCCAAGACTTACAGGATGGAGAGAAGGGGGATGGGGAAAGGATCCAGGCAGAGAGCAGCAAGTGCAAAGGTAGGTGGTAGGAGGAAGCACTGGGCGTGAGAGGGAAGGGAGAAAGGCCAGGCTGCTGGAGCAAAGAGCACAGGTGAGTGAGGAAACGAATCTGAGCAGAGTATGGGGCTGGGCCATGAGGGGCCTGCCAGCCACATGAGGGGATCTGATCTTTTCCCTAAGAACAATGGGCAGCAACTAGGGAGTTCCAATCAGCTGAAATAATAGATCTGAATTTATAAGGATAATTTTGCCTTCAGAATAAAACAGATTGAAGGCTGGCTAGAGTGGATATAGGTAGACCAGTTAGGAGGATACTGGAGCAGCTCAGATAGAGGAGACAGGAACTATGGATAAGGAGATATTGTGATGTAGAAAGTGGGTAGATTGGAAAGAAATTTAGGAAGTAAAAACTGACTAGACTTGGCAACTGATTTGGGTATGGGATGAGGAAGAGTGCAGTATCAAAAGTCAGCTGTAAATCTTCAATCTTTTGTGTCAAGGGTGACCAGTCTTTTGGCTTCCCTGGGCCACACTGCAAGAATTGTCTTGGGCCACACATAACATACACTAACACTAACACTAGCTGAAAAACCAAAAAAATCACAAGAATATCTCAAAATTTTAAAAAGTTTACAGATTTGTGTTGGGATGCACAGGCTTATCTTATGTATCTGCACTCATTTCCTAAGTCAAACTTTCAGAAGCATGAGTCACATCCAGGAAAGCCAAATTATGTTTTCACTTTGTGTATTCTTTTGACCTATTTACTTAAAACATGAAGTATTTAATAACTTTAGGAATTAGTTCCCAAATTCTCACTAGCTGTGTGATGTAAGGCAAATTATTTCATCTTTCAAAACCTCTATTTCTTCACTTACAAAGTGGGAACTCTTAACAGTCCCTACCTCATAGACTTGTGAGATATGAGGATACAGAAAACAGGACAGTCTCTGGTATGCTATGAGCTTACATGGTAACTATTATTATTACTATTATCATTACTACTCCTATTACTTTAATTATTACTACTGAAACAAACTGTATTATTAAAATGCAATTACCACTAGAGGTGGAATTATGTTTTACATGTTTTTCTAAAATAGGCATTTGCAAAGCACAAAGAAAAAACTTACTTTAAGAAACAATGTAATTTGTAAAATATTTTACTTTCGTTTCAGCTTGATGGTTCCATGTAATTCAGTTCTGTATTTGAGCAATTATGCTGTGCCAAGCATGGTGCCAGCACTGAGGTACAGAAGTGAGAAAGACCTGCTCTCCACCACCAGGAGGCTCACCAATCTCTGCTTTCTATCCCCTTCCCAATCTTCTGATTTATGCTAACAGAACCATGGAGAGGGAGACATACTATACCTAAAAGTGGTGGCCCCAGGAGGACAGGACAGCATTCCACAATGGTCACCAATCCCACAGCGCTGGAGAACTTCTGGGGTCCAACGAGGTCCATCAGTGTTTCAAACAATACTGAGCTGAGCCACCCAAATGCAAACCCAAAGAATCCCGCATAAATACAGAACCCAGTATAGCTGGAGGACAGCGGTGCTAGCAGATGACATATTCCATTTGCAATAACAGAAGCAGCAAAAAAATATTGAACTCGAGGTCTTATCCTCTTTGTGTTGGCTACAAGTCCCATTGAAGGTCTGGCTACCATGTCAACAAAAGCCAGAATGGAAAGAAGGAAGGCAGATTTCTCACTAGAGTAATGCTGACTCTTGCCATAATTACTAAGGAAAACCAAAGGAGCAAATAGTCCAAAAAACATGATCACGTTTCCAGAGAGGTATATCAAAAAGCCTCTGTGAGTGAACAGGGAAAAATCCAAAAATTTATTAATTGTTTGGAAAACTGATTTTTTCTCCTTTTTAGGGTTTCCTCCAATAAGATCTGTATTTGCATCACCTGCTACTTTTTTTGCATCAGATTTTTCAGTTTCCTGAAGGGTTTCTTTACACTTATCTTTCTCTGCACTGGTTGGTGGGGGCCCTATTGGTCGCATCAGGGCTCCAGCCACACAGCAGTTTAGTAGGAAGCCCCCAAGAATTAGGAAGCTTCCTCTCCAGCCAAAGATTCCAAAGAAAGCCTGATTAAGAGGGGCTAGGGTAGATAGGAACACAGGGCTGCCTGCCATGGCCAGTCCATTTGCCAATGGCCGCTTCTTGTAGAAATACTTGCCAATCATGGTCAGAGCTGGATTCAAGTTGAAGGCAAGACCAAGACCTGAGGAAGAGGGAAAAAAGAATCACATAATATACTAAATGTCAGAAAGTTATCTGAAATTACTTAACTGGACAAAAATTAAGGATATAAATAATGGAAAGGAGACAAAAATCCTCATATTAGTGGACATATTGTATCGTGGTTTAAAGCATGAACTCTAAAAACCAGACTATGGGTTCAAAGGTCAGCACTTACTGGCTGTGTAATGTCAGATGTGTTGACCCTTCTGTGACTGTTCCCTAACAAGTAAAACAGGCACACAGCATTGTTGTGAGTAAAGAGCTTAGAACAGTGCCAGGCATGTAGTATATGCTCAATAAGTATTTGTTATTTTTAGTATTGCTTATATTATTTAAAGATGAATAACTATTTGTCAAATCTGGCAAAACCACCTTCACTGGATCACTATAACCATACAAGTTCAATCAGTAGGCAGTTATCAAATAGAGAGGAAATGGTTTTACAATAGAAAATGCAATACACAATTACACTTTTTACAATAGTAGCAAAAACTAAAAGTGTGCAATTTCTAATGGCTACAATTGTGTAGCCATTCTCCTGAAGGGTTGGAGAATTAAAAACAACATGCACATGCAGTTTTGGATAATGAAACTCAACATTAACAAGATTGTCAATACTCCCCAAGTGAATGTGCTAATTTAATGTGATTTCAATGAAAATGTCAGGGCATTTCATTTTGAAGATGAGGTAAAATGACTCTAAAAGACACTTAGAGAATACACGGGAGTCGACCAGAAAATTTTTGGTGGTATAGAAGTAGTAGGACTAGATATATTTAATTGGACTCATAAAAGCTGTCATTGGAACAGTGTGGCTCTGACTCAGGAATAGGTCTGCATGGATCATTGAAGTGGACTGAAAGTTTAGGAACATATGAAATATGTTTGAACATTTACTATAAGATAAAAGTGACATTTTAAATTACTGTATAAAAAAATTACTACAGAAAGAATTATTCAATAAATAGTGCTATAATAGTAAAAGTAAATATTCAAATAACCTCTAGATGAAGTTTGTCCAGCCTGTGGCTGTGGGCCACATGTGGCCCAGAACAGCTTTGAATGTGGCCCAACACAAACTTGTAAACTTTCTTAAAACATTATGAGATTTTTTTTTGCAATTTTTTTTTGTGTGTTTTTAGTTCATCAGCTATCATTAGTGTTAGTGTATTTTATGTGTGGCACATAGACAATTCCTCTTCTTCCAATGTGGCCCAGGGAAGCCAAAAGGTTGGACACCCCTGTAGATTAAGGTGACCAGATTTTAACATTGGTAAAGCGGGACACCATTGACCGGGGGGGCGGGGGGGTGTTGTTTCTTGATTAAAAATTTGGTCTATCTCCCGCTGTTCCCTAGCTTGTCGTGCATTCTTTCCAAAAATCGGGACTTTTTTAAAACGCCGCGGGACATGGGACAAATTGTTAAAAATTAGGACTGTCCAGCCAAAAGCGGGACGTCTGGTCACCTTACTGTAGATGCTCTCCCTTACCCCCTTTTTGCTCTCTGCCATTCGTGTTTAAGCTCATCGCAGAGGCTTAAACCAATAAACCAGAGCAGGACACGCTCCTATTTCAAACCTGCTACTGGCTTTCTATCCATAACCTTAACCCTGGTCCTTCCCTCCCTCCCTGACCTCATCCCAGACCACTCTCACCTGTGGTAATAAGCTCCCTGCTGACTTAGGTTCTATGTTCCTCTAGATTCCCATTGTTACTCTGATCTCTATTAAGGTCCTCTCTTCAATGAGCCCTTCCCTGTCCAAATACTCAGTTTTGAGGCTTGGTTTTTTATTTACCACTATGTGATAATTGCCTTATTTATTCATGTATTTGTGAGCAGTACTGTCTGCCTAATGTGCTGCTAGACTTTCAGAGCACCTAGATCAGTGCCTAATGTAATACGGTGGTGTTCATAAAGTTGAAGAAAGAAAATTGCAAATAAGTAAAATAATCATGTGGGAACAAAGTTGTATTTCTTTTTATTTTATGTCAAATGTTTTCATCCATCCATAAGTTTTAAATATAAAAAGCGTATTTTTTAAGGTTGGCAAATATTTTCATAATCTTGGAGTGGAGAACAATTTTCTAAGTATAGCATAAGACTGAAATCATACACTAAGAATTTTGAATACCTGAAAATTGTAGACACTCAATGATGGGGAAAAAGTGGGAAAAGAGTAAATTTAAAGTTTTTCTCAATATATATTCAACAGCAAAAAATGTTTTGAGAGTAGATATTTGTACTTACACATTCATAGCAGCATTATTCACAATACCTAAAAGGGGGAAGTACTCAAGTGTCCATTGGGAAATGAATGAATACATACAATATGATGTATATATATATAAGGGCTGACTGGAAAGTATTCAGCCAATGTAATATGAAAAATAGAGGCATTTATGGCTGGAGTTTTTCTGGACAGCCCTTGTACACACAGTGGAATCTGATTCAGCCTTAAAAAGGACGTTCTGACATGTGGTACAATGTGGATGAATCCTGAAAACATTATACTAGGTGAATTAGCCAGTCACAAAAAAGACAAAAACTGTATGGTTCAACCTATGCGAGGTACTTAAAAGTTGTCAAACAGACAGACTTTCATATAGACAGAAAATAGAATGGCATTTGCTTGGGGACTGAAGGGATGGGAGAATGGGGAGTTAGTATGTAGTGGGTAGTTTCAGTTTTGCAAGATGAAAAGAGTTCTGCAGATGGATGGTGGTGGTATTTGCACAACAATGTGAATATACATAATATCACTGAACTGAATACTTAAAAATGTTTAAGAAGATAAATTTTAGGTGTATTTTACCACAATTAAATATTTAAAAATTAATTTGGAAGAATAACTGTCTCATGTAAAGGGATAATTAACAGGTAAAGCTATTATATATTATTCTTAAATCAATACACAAATGTGGTCAAAAACATTCTGTAATAAAACCAAATACACTGCCACAAACAAAAACATTGACTTACCTTATAATCAAAAAGATGCAAATTAAAACCTGGAGATACTGGTTTATATGTATTTAAAAACACAGAAGTTCCACTTTTACAAATATATCCTAAAAGAATATTCATGTTCTGTACATGAAACAGTAACACAATACTGTTTACTAATAGTAAAACAACAACAACTACAAAAAAACCTCTAAATATTCAATAAGTATCTAAAAGACTAGTTAAATAAAATTATGGTGTGTGTAAGGGCTGTCTGGAAAAATTCCAGTCATAATTGCCTCTATGTTTCAGATTACATTGCTGGATACTTTCTGGACAGCCCTCATTATTCAATGGACTAAGAGATTAAAAAATGCTTTCCCCATCAGAATATTTATTAACATGGAAAGATGTTCATGATCTATTAAGTGAAAAAAACTGGCTATAAAAAACACTATGTAATCTGATCCTTTTTCTAAAAAAGGTTATATGTGCATAGAAAAAGTTTAGAAGAATATACATCAAAATATTAATAGTCATTCTCTGGATTGTGAAGTTATGAGTAAAATTTATTATATTCATCAGCAGTTCATTATCTTAATTTGGCTAAAAAAAGGGGGGTGGGGTGGGGAATTATCAATAGGATCCTTTATCCCTTAGAAACAAATGTGGATATTCTACCAGATAATTCCTGTTCTGTGTTTAACATTCTCTCCTCCTAGAAGCCTATTCCCCGTGAGAGAATAACATAACCAGTGACCACCCTTGCCACAAATTACCACATACATTTTTATCTACCACTACTGACTATTCTTAGGACAAGGGATGCCATCATCTTTCAATTCCTTCCTTTATTCATTCAACAAACAATGAACATCTAGTATTAAAGAAATTCCTTTACAAGTTTGTTTCCAGTACTCTCAATGTGTTGATAGCTCTTCAAAATGTAATCAAATAATTTCTATAAGGAATTTCACTCAAGTGATCTGAAAGACGAATACAGATGAACACCAAATAGCCAGCAATAAATTAATGCTTGAAAGTGAATCAATAACAACTCACCTCCAATGAATCCAATACAAAAATAAAGTTCTTGTACACTGTTACAGAAAGAAGCTGCAATCAAGCCACAGCCTGACAAGCAGCCGCCAGCAATCATGACTGGACGACTGCCGTATTTATTCACCAGGACGCTGCTGATAGGACCTAAGAGATACCAAAAGTTTAGTGGTACAGAGGAAAGGAACCTACCCCAACATCTACACAAGAAATTAGTGACACTAAATAACAAGTCCTCCAAAATACATAAACAACAAAAGGCAATGGTAAGAATACTGCTTTCAGTAATAATTTCATAGTCATAGGTATGCATATTGGAAAATAAAAGAGGCTAAAAAAACATTAATTGTGTATCTTTTATATCTAGAAATATTGGATGGAATTTTACTAAAATACAACTAACTAGTCTACCTTTAATCTTCCTCTTTTTTTTTTTTAATTTTTTTTTTTTAAAGAGTAATTCTTTTATCTTCAGTGCATATTTATTTTTATTTTATTTTATTTTTGACAGAAAGAGAGAGAGA
>PVKE010035516.1:0-16846 GCA_004027555.1 Craseonycteris thonglongyai | reverse complement strand
GGAAAAATATGACCTCACTTATAGGTGGAATATAAAACTGAAAGTTACAAAGACACAGAGACCTATGGACACACTCAATAACTTGGTGAGTGCCTGAGGGAAGGGGAGGAGGGGGGAGGGAGCGAGGGAGGGGAGGTGGGAGAGGGCACCAGCATTATGGACACACTCAATGGTTTGGTGGTTACCTGGGGACGGGGGAGGAGGAGGGAGGGAGAGCTGTGGGGAGAAGTGGGAGTAGACAGGGGATATATGGTGATGGAAGGGGAGCTGATTCTGGGTGGTGGGCATATAATGCGATGCATGGGTGATGAGTTGTGGACTTGTACATCCGGAAACTAATTGTTACCAAGCAATGTCACCCCAATAAATTTAACAATAAAAAACAAAACAAAACTCAAAAACAGGATTTTAAATGCCTTTTATTACTTCAACCCACTTTATTAGGCCTTTTTTTTTTATTTGTTCTTACATATATTTTCAACCCTTCATGCCACTGTTTGCATATAAGGGATTAGTAATTTATATTTGTCCTATAAAGAAAAGGAAGGGGTTCTACAGATTGCACTGTGAGTTTACAAAGCAGAACACAATAACATTCAGTGTAAAGGTGATTGGGTAAGGAGACAGATGGCAGTGTCTTGTCCATAGCAGGCCAGGCCAACAGATGAAAGGAAGTGTGCAAATAACACCAGGATCAGAAAGCATGGGTGAGTACTTGGCCGAACTATGTGGAACAGTCTTGGTCTCAACTTATTGTGCTGTCTGAGGTTGAAGTCTTACTTCTGTCCGAATGTTAATCTTGTGGTTGGCTGATCACACAACATACATATGCTGTGTCAGCTTTATGTAGGGATATTATAGTTTGTATGGAGCAAGAGCATAATGAAGAAGTGTCTGTTGAGATCTCCAAATAAGGAATATAGAATGCAAAATGTTCTTTGCATGTACTGTGAAAGTTAAACACCCTAAGTAATACATCCTTGGCCATGCCAGGTTACATTGTAAATAACGTAAGTGAAATTTAATCTCAAATGGAGTCATCACTATCATAATCATCACCACCATCAATAGCAATGTCATCATCACTGCAAGTAATATTTGTTGAGTTTTCATATGTAACAGACACTGTGCTATGTGCCTCACAATTATTATTTCATTAATCTTAATATAACCTTACCATCTATTTGTTAGTATTTAGTCCCATTTTACCTAGAAAATAATAGACAAAAACAGTTTATATGACATACCCAGCGCAAAGAATAATGGAGCTGATTTTGAAATCTAAATTTGCCTGACACTAAAGTCCTATCCTATTGTTCTCTACTTTCTTCTTTTGGTCATTGAAACTCTATAATTTGGAGAGAGAGCCCAACTGAAAAGCAATGGTCAAATTTAATTCTTTTTTGCTCCTACTGAGAGTATACATAACAGTATTCATAGGTGGGTATTTGTCACACAAATAACCCAAATATGCTAATTATTCCCCATTTTCCTTTCTTAATGGGCCCATAGTCTCACCTAAAGGCCCTGCTTTGGTTCTTCTCATGTATTCCTTAACTCTTTCATGAAAAGAGGCTTTAATTAGCCTGATACAGATTCAACTCCTTGTAGTTCATGCAGAACAATTATCTTTGATAGATTTCAGTATCAGAATATATTAAGAAAAATAATAAGTATGTGTAGTTTACCTTATAAATTCTGGGTCTAAAAATAACCTTAGGTTATCCAATTTATTGTAACAAACTGAATCTTAGAGAGGCTGAACAACTTGCCTTAGTTTGTAAACTGGTTATTGGGAGAATATATACTGGGTGCCTGTCCTGATATTTGCCATATTCTGCCTATAGTATCACTGGCAAAGGGAAATACACTATTCACTAGAAGTCTTCAGTGTGGACTCACTACAGAAGAGAGTAACTTTTTTGGCTATATTTGATATGAAATGTAAACTAAGTCCCTGACACACCAGGCATGGAGAAGAGGAAAAACAAAGCAACACCTCCCACCCACCCATCCCCAAAAAACACACAAATTTAATATATAAAACAAAACAAACAAACAAGTGAACAAACAACTCTTCCTAGGTATCAGACTTGTCCATATACGATTGCTGAACTTTGTCCTATGCCTTCGTTTTCTGAGTTAATGCTTTCTCTCATTCTTGATTTTAACTAGAATTTGTGTGTTCTCCAAATATGCAGTAAGCTCAAACACTTATAGCTCCACACTCTCTTTCTATAAGCCTGCTGACTGCAACAGGTTCAATAAAGTTTCACTTGAGCAATTTCTATTTTTAAAGTGGAGAGAATAGAATATATAGTTCCTTCCCCACCCACTCTGTTAGTGAATTAGTGATCAAATGCCACCCACAAGCAGTATCCTTAATGATGTTCTTTCAGCTGAAACAGAAGTTGATCACTGGAAAATAGAAACAATGTTCTTTTTACTCCCTGCTCAGGATTGATACAGGGTTGAATGAAGACTCTATTTAAAATTCAGCAACACAATTATCAGAAATGCTGGGCAAAGCAAATCATCAAGCCTAGAAAATGAGAAATTCAGAAAGTAATGACTAAATCAATAGTATCTATAACCTGGGATGGAAGGAAGGTCTTATCTGGGATATTGATAGTTATTTGTAATATACAGGGACTTACTTAATGTTCAGATACAGATGAGAATACAGGCACTCATCAACTGAATTGGAATTGGTTAGAAATATGGTGAAATGAAACAGAAAAAACATACTTAACGCCTTACTTGGGTAAAGGCAGTTAAAATTTTCAATCCTGTAATTAAGGACAAGAATGAGAAAGCAGTAGAAATAGGAGATGGGTAAAAGTAGCCATACCCCTTCTGAACGTGCTGGTTTCAACTATTGGGAAGTGGATTCTCTGCCAGGAACTGGGCAGGGTGTGCGGGGCTGCAGGTGGGGGACATTTGTGGCTGTGAGTGTGAGCAGCTAGGAGGGTAGAGGCAAGAAGAAGAAGGAGAGATGGCTGATGAACAGTCTTAATGTTTATAAATTCACCTCATGGAAACAAGGCAAGAAAATGGACCACTGACCAAATTTTGCCACTTAAATTTGATTAGTTAACATTTATTGAATTATTGTGTGGACGACCGTCCTAAGTTTTTGAAAACAAAAATTAAGTATATATAAAATAAGTATTTATAGTGAATGAAAGATTTAAAAACAATTACCCGGGATGGCTCAGCGGGTTAAGCACTCATTTTACAGCCTGGGGACTGAGGATTGAATCCTGGCCCCAGCCCATGTAGACCCATATGTTGAACTGGGGTGTGCTTCCTATGTGGGAGGCCCCCGTTCGGTTCTCACCCCCCTAGTTTGGCCCCTGGCATGATGGGGCATGCCTCCCATGTGAGGGGCCCCTGACCCAGTTCCTGCCCTGTGCGGCCCCTGCCCACCTGTGTGGAACAAAACCGTGTCGAAAACTGATGATATACAACGTACAACTATGGAGACTGCTCTGTGCCCTCTCCCTTCTCTCTGTCTCTCTCTGTCTCTGTCTCTTTCTTTCTCTGTCAAAAACAATAAAATAAATCTTTCTTTTAATTTATTTTTTATTTGATAATTTTATTGTTTAATTTATTGGGGTGACATTGATTGGTAACAATTAGGTAGTTTCCAGATGTATAAGTCCACATCACATCACCTATGTATTGTAACACATGCCCACCACCCAGAATCAGCTCTCCTCCCATCACCACATATCTGGTGTAAAAAAAAGCATTTATTATTAAAATGTATAATTCATCTAACGCAAACCACTTCAATGAGATGAGGCAGGACAGGATATGAGCACCTCTACCTCCTCAGTCTAGTGTGATAGCTCTCTGCATCAGAGGAAGCCTAAGAACATCTGTGACATAGCAAATTACTATACACATGTAAAGGAAAAGGCATTCTTTGAATAACTAGTATGGACACCAAGAAGAAATATTTATTTGACGTGAACTTTAAGAAGAAATTTCTCTGCTGAGATAGACTCCCCATGGTCAACAGAGAACCCACGTCTTATAAATAAGAGCCTAGTGTCCCTTTGCTGACAGGGGCTTCTTGCTCTATACTGGGAAGAACTTCAGGTTGAACTCTTGGCTTCCCACATTACGCCCTGACTGTCTACCAAGCTTGTCCAACCTGTAGCCCAGTGGCCGCATGCAGCCCAGGACAGCTGAGTATGGTCCAGCACAGATTCATAAACTTTCTTAAAACATTATGAGATTTTTCTCAAGCTTTGATCTTTTAGCTCATCAGCTATTGTTAGTGTTAGTGTATTTTATGTGTGGCCTAAGACAATTCTTTTTCCAATGTGGCTCAAGGAAGCCAAAAGATTGCACACCCTGGTTTACAGTGTTTGAGTCTACCATTGAAGAAAATTCATGGTTTCTACCAACAGATTGGGATTTGCCCTGTCCAGTCAGAACTTCACAGTGTGGCACCTTGTTTACATAACATGGAGCTGACTGAGAATATGGGTGGGAACTTTTGCTATAAAAGGTGACTTCCCCTTTGTCTCCATGGAACACAGTGTCAGCTCCTACCTGAATCTCTGTCTCCTGGGCTGCAGCTCCTTTTGCTCAGATAACTGCTTTATAGTCTTTATTACAGTCTAAAATTAATTTTAACTTACAGTAGCATGGCAGTTGGGGTGCCCTCTATATGGTGTGACATGGAGGGTGGGCAGCATCATTTGAGCAGACAACCTTTGTGTACTTTGTGTTTTATTGCAGCTCGGGTGACTTTGGCTCTTTTACTGTGGGAAGAGCTGTGATTTCCCACTCAGTCACAACTAGTTAAGTGAAAAATACTCAATGGCAGAAGACAGTGTAAAGAGCAAAGATATGCTGATTTTTAGCCACTGAGGCAAAAATGCCTCACAATACAGTACATTTTGAAGACAGACTTCTGAGGCAAACATCGAGAAATAATGACATGAGAGAACTGATGACATCGGTCTGCCTGGACTCTGAGAAGAAGGTGGTCAACACTGAGAAGCCACAGTCCTAACTCAGTGTTAACGGCTCTTTAGCACGGAGGACCACATTACAGAGTGGACACACGTGGGTGGGAGGGAGGGGTGCCTGAGATTCCAGGAAAGCAGATTGTGTGCTGCTCCTGCAGATGAGGGTGGAAGCCAAGGCACACAGTGGGCCTGTAGGTAATTTTTAAAGGGTTTAAGGACTGACAATGCTTCCTGTAAGACAGGACGGGGCTAAAATGAAAACCAGGATGTTTATCTTAAAACTTATAAGCAAGTAAATAAATAAATCTGTGTTAATAATGTGATTCTTTCCATACATTTGGCCACAGTATGATCATATTTTTTCCCAAATTGTTTTTTTCCCCAATTTTTTAATTAAGAATCCCAGTCAGAGTTAATTTATAGTATAAAGATATACAAGGCCTGTCTGGAAAGTATCCAGCCACATAATATGAAAAAGAGAGGCATTCATGGCTGGATTTTTTTTTTTTGACAGTCTTCATATATTACAAGGCCTTGAATCAACTAACAATTCAAAACTTGGAATATTGATCCAAAATAAAATGGGGCAGTGGCTCATAGAAGCAGACAGTGAAAGCTAACAATTTGAGAGAAGGCAAGAGAAGAGATATAAAGTAGAACTTCAAAAATATAATTCTAGGGTCATTTCGTGAAAGGATAATACTCAGCTCAATGTGGGCCCATTTCCTTATAGTATAGTTCAAAATGATCCAGAGGCATCCCAAATAAGTGAATAAAAATGGGGGAGGCTTGTGTTAAAAACTGAGAGAATATACAATATTTAAGAAGAAAACTGCAACTTTTCTCTAGGTGCTTAGCCAGAATCACTCGTAGTCCTCGTGTTCATTTTTTTTTTTCCTTTTCTTTTCTCGTCCATCATAAATCTGGTTCTTCTGTAAACCCTGTAAGCTCTGCCTCTAGCACATACTGAGAACTTCTTTCATTCCTTTACCTCCTTTCTTATCACCCAGAGTTGTAATCGTATGTGAACTTCTTTTCTATAGCATGCATTCTTCTTTAATACAGGCCAGCTTTGTTTATCCTAACAGACCTATAACTCACTTGCATTCATTACTCAGATCCTCCTATTTGTGCTTATACTATATGCTCCTTTTCATCATTAAGCCCTTAGGTCATTGGGTTTCAGTCAACACTAAATTCACTTAACCATCTGAATTTAGTTATATTCTATCAACCATGACAAGGATATAATAACTAAACCTTCAACAATGAATAAGGGTTCAATACAACAAAATGAAGGCCTTGGCCTCAGTTGTTTCAGCTCCGGACTCATGTAAATGGAACAGTCTCACAGACCACGTCCCTTCAAAGCCAGACTAAAAATGCCATAACTGACATGAGGACCTGAAGCCGTGATCAATTGCTCCTGCCTTAGCCCTGACCAATCAGTACAGCCCATAGCCCCAACTCCCATACTAACCATGATTAAGGATCTTTTCCCGTATACTGTATAACCTAACCACTAGAGGCCACTGAAGAGCTAGGTTTTTGAGAGCACTAGCCCACCTGTTTCCCAGCTTAGCACCAGGCCCTTAAATAAACCTTTACTTTGTCTGCTGCAAACTCCTGCTCGTGTTTCTTTTGGTTTGGGTGCACAGAAGCAAGATGACCCCTTTGAGTATGTGGTAACAGAGTCAAAAGCAACTTCCCCTTCCCTGACATTCCTACCTGCCTTGTCATAGTTATCTCCCTTCCCAACACACACAATGTATGAGTCAGTGGTCTGGAAAGTTACGTAATTTAGGGAGAATCCACACTTGAAATAATGATATGTTGTTGAGCTGATACTATAATGGAGGAACTGCAATGAGCTATGAGCTTCAAATTCACGAGGCTTTAAACCTGGCCCTACCTTCATCTCCAGTCTCTATTATATTTGAGAATAATCAGTAGTATGTGATCTTTCTTTACATTTCCCCAGTAGTCACACCAATCTAAGCCAATATCATCCCTCATCTGGACTATAAAAATGACTCCTTACCTGGACTCTGCTTTTACTTTTGCCCCTTCTAGTTAGAGGCACTATAAAAGGGATTACCCAAATCTACTATTTTGCAAGTGGAAGGGTAATATTAATGATTACCTATGACAACAGTCATAAATTGGAGCCATCCACAGCAAACCAGGGCATATGAACACCCAATCTTTAATGAAACATTCTTCTACTGGATAAAGTGAACTTTTTAAAAATATAAATATAATCTCATAAGCCTCTTTCTTAAAGATCTCCCGTGGCCTCCATCAAGAATAAATTATAGGAATGCCAGGATAGTTCAGTGGTTGAATGCTTACCTCGCAATCACAAGGTCCAAAGTTTGATTCCATGCCCCGGCCCATGAAAACTCATTATGCTGAAGTGCACCACAGCTGGTAACCACGAAGATGGCATGGTGGTGAAGGTTCTTATCTCCCATGTGGAAGGCCCCCAGTCCAGTGCCTGCCCTGCACAGCCTCACATCCACCTGTGTGGAACAAAACTATGCCACAACTAATGATGTGCAACTATGGAGACTGCTCTGGGCTCTTCCTTCTTGTCTCTCTATCTCTGTCTGTCTGTCTGTATCTCTCCCTCTCACCTTCTCTCAAACAATAAAATACATCTGTAAAAATAAGAAAAGAATTAGAAACTCCAATAATGGGGTTTGTAAGACTCCTTCTCAGACCTCATCTCACTTTTCCCCATGTGCCTTAGGCCCGCTCACCTTTGTTCTGATCCTTGAAAGTACCCAGCAGAGTTTCCTCCTGAGGCCTCTGCATATAGTTACCCACTCTGTCCACATGCTGTTTCCTTCTCTCTTTACGCAGCAGACTTTTCAACCTTCAAATTTTCTTACACATAATCTTCTCTAAGAAACCTTTGTTTATTATTCTATTAAAAATAACTCTCCTCTTTTTTATTCTTTATCACATTATCCCAATAATGTTAGGCTTCTTAGTACTCAGCTGCATCTTAATTTCTATTTCCCTGCAAACAGTAACCATATACCAAAATTAACTCAAAATGGATTAAAGACCTCCACATATGACCCAAAACAATAAACTATATAGTAGAAAATATTAGTACTAAACTTATAGACCTCGGGTTCAGAGAGGACTTTATGAACTTGACCTCAAAGGCAAGGGAAATATAAGCAAAAAATAAATAGATGGGGCTGTATCAAACTAAAAAGCTTCTGCACAGCAAAAGAAAACACAGAAAAAGCAAAGAGTCAACCAACCCAATGCATGAAAATATTTGCAAACAATGCTTCTGATAAGAAGTTAATATATAAAATATATAAAGAACTCATATAACTCAAAGACAAAACAAAAAAAACCCCAAGAGATCCAATTGAAAAATGGGCAGAAGACCGGAACCGACATTTCTCCCAGGAAGACACACCAATGGCCAACAGATATATAAAAAATGCTGAACAATCAGACAGTTTCCCAATGTACAACTCCACATCACATCACCCATGCATCGCATTATGTGCCCAGCTCCCAGAATCAGGTCCCCCTCCAACCCGATATATCTGTTGCCCACTCCCCCCTCCCCACACAACTCTCCCTCCACCCAACCCCCTCCTCCCTCCTCTCCAGGTAAACACCAAACCATTGAGTGTGTCCATAATGCTGGTGCCCTCTCCCACCTCCCCTCCTTCTCTCCCTCCCCCCTCCTCCCCTTCCCTCAGGCAGTCACCAAGTTATTGGGTGTGTCCATATTAAATTTAACAATAAAATATAATAATATTTTTTTAAATGCTGAACTTTATTAGCTATTAGGAAAATGTGAATTAAAACTACAAGGAGTTACCACCTCACAGCTGTTAGAATGGCTATAATCAACAAGAGAATGAACAACAAGTACTGGAGAGACTGTGGAGAAAAAGGAACCCTCATACACTGCTGGTGGGAATATAGTTTGGAGGGCAGTATGAAGATGTCTCAAAAAATTAGGAATGGAATTGCTATGTGACCCAGCAATTCCTCTTCTGGGTATCTATCCCCAAAACTTGAAAACCTTAATTCGCATAAATATATGTACCCCAATATTCATCGTAGCACTGTTCACAGTGGCAAAGTCATGGAATCAACCAAAGTGTCCTTTGATAGATGACTGGATAAAGAAGTTGTGGTACATTTACACAGTGGAATACTACACAGCAATAGGAAAAGATGAAATACAGCCATTTGTGACAACATGAATGAACCTTGAAATTATCTTATGAAGTAAAATAAGTCACACTGAAAGAATAAAGAAACATATGATCTCACTTATAGGTGGACTATAAAACTGAAAATAAAGAAACAAAATCTCATGGACACAGTCAATAATTTAGTAATTACCTGAGGGTAAGGGAGAAGGGATTAGGGAGGGGGCATCAAATATATGGTGATGGAAAGAGAGCTAACTCTGGATGGTGAGCACATAATACAATACATAGATGATGTAAAGTAGAATTGTACACCTGAAACCTATGTAATTTTTACCAACCAATGTCACACCAATAAATATAACAATTAAAAATATTTAAAAATATATTTATGTTTCCATTTATATTGGTTTACTCTCCCTTCTAGACTGTAGGTCTAGTAGTAGCAGAAACCTGTGTGCTATTATAACCAGCACTTAAATCAGAATTTGAAACTGTAGAGGAGGAAAAAACAATATTTTCCTCTACTATTCTAAGTTTTTATCTGGTAACCTTGCACAAAAATCCAGATTAACAAGACAAAAGCATACAGAAGTTTATTAATATTCATACCTCAAGTATACATGGAGGACACCCCAAGAAAAATAAGTAACTTTCACTGGTGGCTTAAAGTTCAGGCTTAAATACCATCTTCAGCTAAAGACAAAAGAAAGAAAGGTGTTATGGGAGATGACCAGAAAAAGTAAACTCGAGTTTGTTTTGTTATGCAGATTTAAGTAGGTGCCTTTTCTATTGACAAGAGTTTCTTGTAATGTACCCATCTTTCTCTTTTTGGTACAGAGAGACAAACACCATTATCAATAGAGCTTTATTTTATAGATATAAATTTTCCTTATAAAAAAGTAAACTTTACTCTGTTTTCAGAACTTCTCTTGTATTTGCTGTTTCTCAATATAATGATCTCAAAATAATCCTTAGGCATACTTTGGAGTGGCATATTCCACTCCCTTCCAGCACATACATAGTATTTGTACAGAGAATGAATAAATAAAAGTTTAAATTATGTTCAATTACGTGATTATCATAGCAAACAAATGAAATGTGCTAAAGTTACTTGTGAAATAAGTGATATTGAACAGTGAGATGCACTGAAGTAAATATATGTGCATATATAGGTGATAGATATAGAAATATATATACATACATAGAGAAAGAGAGAAAGAGAAAGGCTATTATAAAGTATTAGGTCTACACTTCTGCCATCAACAGCCTACATTGGAGAAACTCATATCTTAAACCTTCTGATAGGTAGAGTGGTGAAAGAGTTAAACCTGGTTGGTGAGGTAGAATAGTTGGCAAGCCCCCGAGATGTGTAATTAGACACCAAATCTCTGGGGGAGATGTCCTCTGTATTATATATATTATGAGTGATACAAATGCAGAAAACTATATTCTTCATATCATCACATTTATATACAGCATAATTTTCCTTCCAGAAATCCTAGACTGCATAGCCCAAAGGTGTTCAATAAAACTGAGAGAGAACACTAGAAGTGAATCATACCAGTTTGACATTTCCAGTTCTGCTGTGACCGCCAGACCAAAATATAGTCTGCGGGCCTTTTTCATTAGCATGAAACTGCTGGGTTTTAAAACACTTTATCCATTGAATTAATCTCTAACCTGTCTTTTACACAGGCAGATATAGCTCTCTACATCAGTCTTCTTATTCTGAAACACTCTTATTTTTATTTGTGTGCATTTCTGGGTAATGAATACCGATCTTTTGTGCTTAGAAAATGCCATTCTGTAAAATAGTTCCTAGCATTTTGCAAATGTTAACTCATTAGATCTCATACTGTCCCAAGCCATCTATCACACTCAGGTAAGTCAAAAGCAACATATTTCACATTTTACAGATGGAAGAATTCTAGGGACTTAAACTCAAGGTCATTTCCAGTCAGCAGCTGAAGAGAAGACCAGGAAAAAAAATATTACCCCAGATCAGACAAATCTCACTCTACCTTCTGACTGAGCCAAGCTGGCCCTTGGGGTCTGGGAAGGACAATGGCATTTGCATTCTGTTCAGACATCAAGATGGAGATGAGATTGGGTGATACAAGACTAGTGATACTGCTTGTCCCCATTCACTTTAACCTGGCAACAAGCAATTAAAATGTATATCAAAGCAGACGTCTATTCCATTACATCTGAGAAAATTCAATTCAGCTTCATGCGACTCTCCACTCCAGGCATTTTGCTAAGGTTTCCAAAGATCACACAGTTCCCTCACAGTTTACCATCCAGGGACAAGATGGTGTTGCTAAAGGCATCACTCAGCCTCAGGACCTGAACTGCTCACTGTGACTCCCAGTTCCAGACTTGAACCCCTTTCTGTCCTTCTAGAGAAGTGAATGGCGCAGGCAGTAACACATGACATGAAGAGCTGGGCAGTTTTCCTGGATCTGTGTCCCTGGCCCTCACCACTACAACCCTGAGCTTGCCCCTCACAGCTAAAGGGCCTGCACTTCAGTCCATACAGCCTGTGATTTCTAGGGAATTCAGTCAAAGTAACTATCTAAGAGGGAAATAGCCAAAAGCAATGAGGAATAGAGAAGCTTCTCAATGCCTTTTTCCTAAACAAAGGGGTACAGCAGACATTGAAAAAATCATGGCAGAGTATGGTGGAACTTAGAAGTATAGACTCATTTTTGTTCTATCAGTTTAGGCACATATATCTTAGCTTTTCTGCCAAGGAGGATGGAATTTGTTACAATTCCCAAAGTATTTAGAGCAGGGAGGAAAAGAAGAAAATACAGGCTGAGGAGAATGTTCATGCCCAGAGCCTCCATTATATATCCAGTCTGTTCTGAGGAGTGTTTCAAGTGTCAGAAATATAATAAGGGAAGCCGGGATGGCTCAGTGGGTTAAGCACTCACTTTGCAGCCCCGGGGACCAAGGATCGAATCCCGGCCCCGGCCTGTGCAGACTCATATGCTGAACTGGGGAGTGTCCCCAGTTTGGTTCTCACCGGGGCGAGACCCAGGCCCAGTTCCTGACCTGTGCAGCCCCAAGCTCACCTATGGAATGAAACTATGTGGAAAAATTGATGATGTGCAACTATGGAGACTGTTCTGGGTCCTCCCCCTTCTCTCTCTCTCTCTCTCTCTCTCTCTCTCTCTCTCTCTCTCTCTCTCTCTCTCTCTGTCAAAAACAATAAAAATAAATCTTCAAAAAAAAGAAATATAATAAAACTTGAAACATGATAGGAGTTATGTCAATTAAATAACCTGTGAAATATAAATCACAACTATATTTATTTTACATGATGTCAATATCAAATGTTGCTCCTTAAATTAAAAACTACAACAAAACAACAAAATTTCTGTTTAAAGAATATACACACAAACAACAGCAGCAACAATGTGGAAACAAATGCTCCCAACTATGAACATAGAGGAAAATGGCAACCACTTTTTCTTTTGTTTTCCCAGACTCTAATTTCATCTTTGCCTACTCACCACCAATAAAGTGATATGGGCCAAATGGAGGAGTCTCCATTATAGGAATTTCTGCTCTCCTTTTTCCTTAGTTCACCAGCTCCCTAGTTTTGCCTTTTTTTTTTGACAGTCAAAAAAACTAGGGGCAGACAGTCCCTAGTTTTCTACATAGTTTTATGCCACAGGTGAGTGCTGAGCTGAACAGGGCAGGAACTGGGCTGGGGGCTTGGAGTTACACAGGGCAGGATCCAGCCAGGGGCCTCCCACATGGGAGGCAAACCTCTGTGAACCAGGGGCCTCCCATGTAGGAAGCTAGCCCCAGTAAGAACGGAACTGGGGGCACACCCCTGTTCAGCATATGGGTCCGTACAGGCCGGGGCCGGGATTTGATCCTCAAACCTGGGAGCTGCAAAATAAGCGCTCAACCCACTGAGCCATCCTGCATTCCCCTATGTTGTTTCTCTAGTTCCTAGCGTTAACCTGAATCATGAAATGTCTCCTACCTCCTGCTTTAGATAATTACCCTGAAACTTAAACAGTCGATTCCCCCTAGAATCTCCCCTGCCTCCAACTTTAGTCAATCATTCTAGAAATTATGTATTTGCTA
The DNA here is from genome assembly GCA_004027555.1 of Craseonycteris thonglongyai. Taxonomy (NCBI): domain Eukaryota; kingdom Metazoa; phylum Chordata; class Mammalia; order Chiroptera; family Craseonycteridae; genus Craseonycteris; species Craseonycteris thonglongyai. The sequence continues at coordinate 3,555 of PVKE010035516.1, read as the reverse complement.
AATGTATTCCTAAAATGTGCCTGTCTCCAGCCTTAGTTAATTGTTCTGGAATTTGTGATTTGCCCTGGCCAAACTTCTATAAGTTGTATGTGCCAGGCATTAACCTAATTATCCTGGAACCTGTGATCTGTGTTTGTTGATTGTAACCAATGTCATCCAGTATTCTTTCCAAGTCTTCTGGACTCAACTGGGCAGATAACACCCTGGTAATGACAGCTGAGCCAAAAGAGGGGCTGCAAGCTCAAATAGAGCTTTCATGGCTTTGAAGCCTACTTTTGGGGCCAATGCTTTCCAATGTATTAACTAAATCTCTCTCTCCTAATCTAGGGGCCATGAGAATATGAATTATAGGGGGTGCCTGGATGGCTCAGTGGGTTAAAGGCTCACCTTGCAGCCATAGGGTCCAGGAATCAAGTCCTGCTCCTGGCCCCTGCCTGTGAGGACCTATATGCTAAATTGGGGTGTTCTTCCCATGCGGGAGGCCCCTGGCCCAGTACCCACCCTATGCAGCCCCACATCTACATGTGTGAATGAAATAATGTTGAAACTGATGATGTGCAGGTGTGGAGTCAGCTCTAGGCCCTCCCTTTTCTCTCCCTCTCTCTGCTAAACAATAAAACAAATAATATATGAATTATACCCCAGCAACACTTCTAAACTATCCCAACCAAAGAAGTCAACATTGTTTTTGAGGCAAATCTCAAGATCCCTTCCTCCCTTTTAATTCAGTTAGGGTGAGAGCTCCATGGATCCCCAATAAGTAGGGACAATAACCACACCCAACAGAAAGAAGATGAAGAAAAAATAGACCTTCAGCCCCTCAGCTTCCCACAGAGGTCTATGTGGATCACGTTACTCAAGAGAAAAGTAGACAGGCAGAAAGAGTAAGGGCATCTTGAAACTCGTTCCATAGGACCTGCCTTTCACCTAAGCCTCATTATACCACCATTATAATATCATACATATAAGGGGAAGCCGGGATGGCTCAGTGGGTTAGGCGCTCACTTTGTAGCCCCGGGGACTGAGGATCAAATCCCGGCCCAGCTGTGCTGACCCATATGCTGAACTGGGGAGTGCCCCCAGTTCAGTTTTCACCGGGGTGAGACCCCGACCCAGTTCCTGCCCTGTGCAGCCCGCTCCCACCTGTGGAATGAAACTATATGGAAAAACCAATGATGTGCAACTATGGAGACTGTTCTGGGTCCTCCCGCTTCACTCTGTCTCTGTCTCTGTCTCTGTATCTCTCTCTCTGTCAAAAACAATAAATAAAACTTTCTAAAAAAATATCATACATATGCCCAGAAGTTCCCTAATATCATTATATCAGGCTGAACTCTGGGAAGGAGCTTACACAGGTGAATCAAGGTGATGTAATGGTCCCCTGTCAATCAAGACTGTCAACCAAAAGTCCCACACTCATAAATATGTAACCTCTTCTAGGAAAAAGAAATGAAAACTGCCCAGACCTGGATAATCAGGGCCCCTTGAACCATCTCTTCTTGCTCAAGCACACTTCCACCTTTGGAAGTTTACTTTTACTGTTTTTACTTTCAATAAACTTTTCTTTCATCCCTGTACTTCTGTGTCTTACAAAATTTTTGTTTGAGATGCCAATAACTCGGACACAGTGCTGAGAAAGGCCCCATTCTCAGATCATTTGTACAAAAGTGAGAAAACTTTTTGGTATCCTTCAAACATTATCCTCTATTCGCTCTCTTTTTCTTTCCTTTTTTTTTACTTTCACCACATGAAAAAGCTGTACAAATGAGCCATTCTTACAACTGCAAGAACCCCACTGAAATAGGTGAAACTGAAAAAGAAACCAGGGTGTCAGCAAGAAAACATGAAAGCCAATACTAATTTAACTAGCATTTGCCAATTTAGTTCACTCTATTTAACAGGCAAACACAACTTAATAAGATAAATGTACAGTCCCCCCACTGATGTATTTTTTATTTATTTCTAATTTTCTGCTATTGCAAGAAGTTTATATCCAATATCTTCACCTATACATCTTTATACTCATGCTTCAGTATATTAGTAGAAGATATATGAAAGTTTTGGATCTTTTTAGAAATGTTAATAGAGGGATGCTGAGATCAAAGATGGAGGCATGAGAAGAAAACACCGATAACTGCCTGGGAAGGGCCTTGTGAACAGAGGGGAATCCACAGGGGAAACCCTGAGAAGAAACCTCAACTAAGAGAACCACACAACACAGAACAACACCCAAAGGTTAGAGAAAAAAAGGGGAGAGCGGGAGAGGGAAAGGGAAGCAGCGGTTCGGGGACAGAGACTCGGAGCGCAGCCCGGGGCTGGCAAAAACAAAGGGGGATTGGGGGACTACGGTCAAAGTGGAGCTGGATCAAGGGCGGGCTGGAAGCCATGATCTAGGGAGCATGGAAGCCCCACAAGACTGTGGACAATTTAACATCCGAACTCAAGGGACAGCACACAGTGCCCTAATCAGATCACAGAGCCTAAAGTGGAACAGGGACTATGGAGCAGGGCGGCGGCACTTCCCGGCGGGCGGGGTGAGAGCAGGGCACCAGCCCGCAACAGCTCAGCACCCCTGATTTATGGAGGAGATTGACTGAGCGAGCGCCTTCTGAGGACAGGGCTCTTGGAGTGAGGGCTGGGACTTGAGTGGGCATAGATGCGTTGGACGTGCTTGGAGTGAATCTGGCGATCTCAACAGAGCCGGGAGCATAGAGGGGCTGCCGCCCGAGCTATGGCCTGTGTGCACAGGGCTTTCGGCGCCCCGCCCACCGGGCCACCGCGGCACTGCTGCCTGCTCTCCAGTGCGCTACCGGGCTTGTGGTGCCCTGCTCACCAAGTCACTGCAGTGCCGCTGCCTGCGTGCAAGACCGGCTTTCGCTGCCCTGCCCACCGGGCCACTACGGCACTGCTGCCTGCTGGTGAGCATGCAACGGGGCTTTCAGCATCCCGCCCACCGGGCCTCTGGGGCACTGCAGCCCACGCGAACAACTGGGCTGCCGACCGGGTCGCCACGGTGTCATTGCCTGCGCGCGGGACTGCGCGGCCAACTGGGGCATCTGCCAAGCCCCAGCCCATCCAAGTGCTGCCCTGTGGTCATGGCTTACAGATACGATTGAAGGAGGGGCAGCCAGGAGGAGGAAAGACCACAGCTCCTGCGCCCTACCCCCACTGAACCACCAGCCCCCCTGCTGAAAGAGGAATCTGCTATTGTATCTCAGGCCCGCTCTAGCTCCTACTCACATGCCTCCACCCCTGGCCACACCTTTACTACCCTGCTATCTAACAGCTAAGACAGCAACCTGAAGTGCCCCAGGACACAAAACCTGTCTGCTTCCCCCAGCCCTCTCCCAAAATCTCCTTCTACCACAACTGAGCACACAAGAAAAAAGAAAGAGAAGCCCATCTGACAGGCAAACCCCCAGAGGGAAAACAGACTCATGCGTAAAGCAAAAAGAACCACATCAAACACAATGCACACCTCAGAATCCAAAGCCCCTCCAGAAGATCAGGGGCAGTCTTTAGTAAAGGACCTTGCACACTTGGAATCAAATCTAA
>PVKE010035515.1:0-16848 GCA_004027555.1 Craseonycteris thonglongyai | reverse complement strand
TGGACAAAAAGGAACCCTCATACATTGCTGGTGGGAATGTAAACTGGTACAACCACTATAGAAGGCTGCATGGAGATTCCTCAAAAAATTATGAATGGAATTACCATATGACCCAGCCATCCCACTATTGGGCATCTAACCAAAAAACCTGAAAACCTTCATCTTTAAAGATGTTTGTACCCACATGTTCATCGCAGCACTGTTCAAAGTGGCCAGAACATGGAAACAACCAAAATGCCCTTCGATAGATGACTGGATAAAGAAGATGTGGTACATTTAGACAGTGGAATACTACTCAGCGATAAGAAATGATGAAATACAGTCATTTGTGGCAACATGGATAGACCTAGAGACCATCTTATTAAGCGAAATAAATCAGACTGAAAGAATCAGGAAACATATGACCTGACTTATAGGTGGAATATAAAACTGAAAGTAACAAAGACACAGAGACCTATGGACACACTCAATAACTTGGTGATTGCCTGAGGGAAGGGGAGGAGGGGGGAAGGAGAGTGGGAAGGGAGATGAGCGAGGGCACCAGCATTATGGACACACTCAATAGTTCGGTGGTTACCTGGAGAAGGGGGAGAAAGGGGGGAGGAAGAGTTTTTGGAGGAGGTGGGAGTGGGCACCAGATATATGGTGGTGGAGGGGGACCTGATTCTGGGAGGTGGGCACATAATGCGATGCATGGGTGATGTGATGTGAACTTGTACATCTGTAAACTACCTAATTGTTACCAACAAAGTCACCCCATTAAATTTAACAGTAAAATATAATAAAAAACAAACAAAGAAAAAACAACATCTATGTTTTGATTCTTTTTTACTTGGACCTCGAGTGTGTAGTCGGCCCCCAAACTGCTGTTTGATAGTTAATGGGGCCCATGGTCTGAAAAGTTTGGAGACCCCTGGTCTAAGGCCAGAACTAGAAAACTCCTTAATAACTTTCAGTGAAACATTTCACCAATCTTCTCCTCATTCATGATTCATTTTTTTCAAAACGGAAATAACCCTCAAATATAAAAAGTGCAGAACAAAGCCCGTTTCTTTGGCTAGGCCCCTCGTGGATATAGCCCACTCTCTGCTATGCTTCTTGCCTTAAAATAAATCCTTTGCCTGGTTCTTGTCTGTTCTCCCTGATGTGTTCTTTCATTTTTGGTGCTGAAACTTGGGAGGGGAACACGCAACAGAGAACCATAGGGTCTACCTTTTCCTTGCTGGCCTTCACACTCAAGACTCAGCATTCAATTTGAACTGGTGAGTAAAAACCCTTTCTTCCTCCTGCAGAGGTTCTGATTTGCCATTCTTTCTTACGAAGTCCTAGTGCTAGGCCAGGACCTTCCTCTGGACATTGACCTGAGCTGAGACTCCACACGGGGATGCCTGTGGGGGTTTCCATCTCTTTTTCCTTCCTCGGACCCCTGACTTGAACAAGGGATGTTTCTCCCCCTCCCCCAGTTCTCTGCAGCCCGTTCCTGACAGACTCTAAAATACAGAGCATTCAACTCCTCAACATCTTAGGATCCAGAGGCTACCGTGTCTCACCCACAAAGGCCCAACTCTCTTCCCCAGAAGTAATATACCTTAGGTTCCATCTCACTCCAACCCAAAGAGCCCTGAAAGTGGATCGCAAGGCTCTAATTAGCTCCATGCCAATACCTTGTTCTAAACAAGAAATTCTCTCCTTTTTGTGACTGGCAGGATACTTTAGGTTCTGGATCCCCTACTTTGGCCTCTTGGCCTGGCCTCTGTAAAATACTGCCAAGTGTCCCTTGAAAGAACCCCCTGACCCAACTATCAACATAAGCTCCTCCTTCAAAAGAGTATAGGAGGTCCTCCTCAGCATCTCTGCCTTAGATCTTCCCAACCTAACCAAAGCCTTCCTCCTCTAAAAAGATGATAGACAAGGATTTGCCTTAGGACTGCTGGCACAAAAATATACTCTGAACCTACAAGCCATGGCCTATCTCTCTAAACAGCTTGGCAGGACTGTACAAGGATGGCCCCCCAGCCTTCAGGCCCTGGAAGCAGCCACCCTCATGGTTCAGGGGATCCAGAAACTCCTCTTTTTTTTTTCCAACCTACTATTGTCCTTTCCTCACATTTTCTAGCCGACTTACTAACACACAGAGCAGTGGTTTCCAAACTTTTTTCACCTGTGTACTCTTTTAAACTTATTTCTATAAAGTATACCTCTTGTTTTTAAAACAGCTGTTTTTAAACACTGACACTTTTGTTCAGTGCCTATTGTAATGTAAGAGAGGAAATGAGGTAATAAGTTAGGAAAGAAAAAACTACTATACTAAAGTATAAAAAAAATAAAAATAAAAAAATAAAGTATAAACCACAGGTTTAATTTCACAATATTTGTAACACAGTTACATATTGATAATGAGGATCAAGTATTTAACAAACATTTAAGTCATTATCAATAATAACATTTATTGGTGTTATTTGAAAAGTCTATAATAATTGTTATGCAGATCACTAGCCAGTTGAAACTTTGTTAGTGAGATTGTCGAGTTTGCTTTGATGCACTTAGTTTCTGGAAATCAGGCTCAAAAGATGCAAGATAGTTAACAAGATACAGACTTTTGCTAAGCTTGTTGTGTTACTTATTTTTTATGAAGGTATAAGAAGAAAAAGCTCTCTCCACTAGTTCAGTATCAGCAAATGGAAGAGGTATTTGAGTGCCTTCTCACTGAGCTGTTCGTGTTCCTCACTGAAATCTACCCAGAAGGTAATAAGATGCTTTCTTTTGAAATCAGAATTTAAAAAAGAATCAGCTCAAAGTTGAATTAATTGCTTTTCCCCCCATGGATTGATAGTTTAGCTTCTTTGAAGAATTCCTCATTGAAAGGATCTGAATTCCAGTTGTTGTTTTTTTCCATGTTGAGGGACATACTAATAAAAGAACACAAGACCATCCATTGTGTAAATGTACCACAACTTCTTTATCCTGTCAATTATCAAAGGACATTTTGGTTGTTTCCACAGGTTGGCCATCAGGAACCATGCTGCAATGAACACTGGGGTACATTTACACAATGAAATATTACTCAGTGATAAGGAAAGATGAAATGCTGTTATTTGTGACAACATGGACAGGCCTTGATATTATCATGTTAAACAAAATAAGTCAGACTGCAAAATCCAAGAACCATATGACTTCACTTGTATGTGGAACATAAAACTGAAATTAACAGAGAAACAAAAACTCATACACATAGTCAATAGTTTACTACCCTGAGGGTAAAAGGGAGAATGCAAGAGGGTGAGGCATCAAATACATGGTGATAGAAAGAGAGCTGACTATGGGTGGTGAGCACACAATGCAACACATAGATGATGTAATGTAGAATTGTACACTTGGAACTCAGGTAATTTTTATCATCCAATGTCACCTCAATAAATTTAACAATTAATAAAAAAATTAAAAAACTTACCTGGGAATAATGTTTGAATATTCAAAAAAAGTAAAAAAAACAAACAAAAAAACAAAAAACAAAGAAAGAAACAAAAACCTTCCAAGTGACTTACTATATTCTCTTTCACATTTGGGGATAGGTGCAAGTCACTCTCAGATAAGAAGTGCAGAGTTTCAAAAAGTTCAGGTTGACCTCTTTCAATACACGCTTTCCAAAAGTCCAGTTTTCTAATCATTAACTCATTTTGTCAGTTACTTTGAATACAGTTTTGAAGTCCTAAGTTGAGTTTATTTCTAGAAAAATACCTGATAAATATGCAAGACTTTGAAGCCAATCACTGTCCTGAACACTGGAGCAAGAGGAACATGATGGTCTTCACAAAATACTGGACTTCATGTCTAAGTTCAAACATCCAGGTAAGTACTTTGCCATGAGATAGCCACCTTGCCTCCATAAGCAAAAGTAATGTGCTGTGAATGCTGTTCACTTCTTCACACAGCACTTTAAACAATCTGGAGTTTTGTGGTTGTGACTTAATAAAATCTACAACTTTTACAGCCTCAGCAAGAACATCTTTCAGTTCACTAGGAAGAGGCTTGAATACAAGACTTTGTCATGAATGCAGCAGTGACTCCATGGTACGTGGGGAGCTACTTCTTTCATTCAGCTGTGGAGGCCTATAAATCAACTAGATATAGGCTTGCCTCTGCCAGTGCACACACCACAATTCAACCAACTAGTGTCCCTTTCAGTGAAATAACCATTGATTGCATTAAAAATATCTTCACCTGTTGTACGCTCTGTCAATGAGTGACAAAGCAACAGGTTTTCCTCAATTTCATTGCCTACCAAGTACCTTGTGATAATGAGCAAAATAGGTAAATCAGCAATATCTACATTTCATCGACCTGGATGGAAAGATTTTACTTTTTCTATCTACTACTACATCTTCAACATTGTCAGACATTTACTGAATTTGTTGAGACACTATATTGTTTGAAAAAAAGATACTAATTTTTGTGGACATGTTCTTCCCAAACATAAAAAAAAAATGTAAAAAAGAGTATCCTTAATACAAGGAGAAACTAAGTCTTCAGCTATGGTATGGCTTTTACCACAATTAGCTATACGATAAGCAATACGGTATGAACCTCAGCTGCATTCTCATTGTCTTTCTTTCCTGACCTCATGTATGAAGTAACAGTTGGACACTTTTCTAAGCACCAAAAATAATGCATTTCTTTGTTTTTATATATAGGATGTTTAGTTTCTAATTGTCATATGAGTAGAGAAGTTCATGCAACCATTGGATAATGTTTTTCCACACACAACACACAAAAACTTAGGATGGTCATCATCCCCTACAAATGAAAACCCATATTTAACCCTTTTACTGCCAGCCCATTTCCACTGGGGTGTGAGAAGACTGCCAAGACCATTTTCAGGAATTTTGCAGTGTTCCAGATTTTGAATTATTTCTAGTCCTTAATTTTATTTAATACATCTAGTTTTATTCCCAATGGTGAAGATATATTTGGGGCTTAGAATCATTGAAGAATTATGCGGGTTGACTTTAATCGAGTCAAAAGCCCTTACTTTTTTTTTTTAAATTTATTTTTATTGTTTTTGACAGAGAGAGAGAGATACACACAGAGACAGAGAGAGAACTGAACTGGGGCACTCCCCAGTTCAGCACATGGGTCCACACGGGCCGGGCCAGGATTCGATCCTGGGTCCCCAGTGCTGCAAAGTGAGCACTTAACCCACTGAGCCATCCCGGCTTCCCAAAAGCCCGTACTTTTGCCGCATATAACCAAGTAAAAAAGTCGGCCAATATATCAGCCCATGGCAGTTTTCGTACAACCAGTGAGGGCTGATATATCAGCCCGCTGGCAGTAAAAGGGTTAATGTGCTCTTCAGAGCATTTCCTTTCCCTCTGTGTAGTATATGAGGCACACACCTTATTACTATCTCCTGGTGTGGACATGCTCATAGCTACAGACAGGTATTGGGAAGTACTGCTGATGGGTTATAATCCACATCAAGTTTTGTTTTTTTAACCATTTCTGTTTTCAACCACTGATCCATAACTGATGCACATAAAATCACTGACGATAATAACTGAAACTATGTTCAACATTAAATAAAAAAACTGCTTGGAAAGAATCATGATTAAAAACAACAGACTTTTACTCAGTCAATAATTAAACAGATCAAACAGTCTGGGTACGGATGTATTATAGTTACATATTTGGGGAAGTTCTAGAAACATCACAGTGGATTGTCCTAAATCTATGAGTAATGATTGGTAGAAGATCAATTCGGGGGAAGGATTGATAACCACACCCTCACTAATCATCATTTGCTAATGTGTCTAATTTTGAGGTGTCTCCACTAACGGCGATTCAGGATTAGCACTTACTGTTCCATAACTAACGTTTTTCATTTTACTTGTTTTTTCGCCATGACTGATCATTTTTCATGTATTCCTCCCTGAACAGCCCAGCATGTACCCCCAGTAGTACGCAAACCACTGCTTGGGAACTGAAGGCATAGAGCCACCCAGCCCTACCCTCTTCTACGCTACAGCTCATCCATTTTTCTCTAACCCTGGTTTCTCAGGTCACTCTAGCTCGCTGTTCTGCTCTTAATCATGCTACACTACTTCCATTCCCTTGCCCACGTTCAGAGAGACACTCCTGTCCAGAAATCCTAGAGTCCTCCCTCAGACACATTTTTTTCCCAACATCTCTGATGCTCCTTTTCCTGACCTGTCTCCTACCTGGTACATTGAGGATAGCTTTTTCGTATATAACAACACCAGACTGGCAGACACAAACATCATAGAATCTAAACCTTTACCCATGGACACCACCTCACAACAGGCAGAACTAATCACCCTAATCAGGACCCCAACCCCAGCTAAAGATAAAACTGTCACTGTCTACACTCAATACACATATCTCATCAGACATTCCTATGCAGCAATTTGGAGGGAGCGCAGATTCCTAACAACTAAAGGGACCCCCATTACTAATGGGCCTCTCCTACATCACCTTTTAGAGGTAGCCCATCTACAAAAAAAGGTGGCCATAATACACTACAAAGGACAGCAAAGCGATATTAGGCCCTATCTCCCAGGGCAACAACGGCTGATGGCGAGGCAAAGCCCGTTGCTGCTAGTGCTTCAGATATGACACCCAAGTGCTAGCTCTCCCTGCCATCATTCCCCAGGGATCTGGAGGAAATCAGAACTCTCCTTAAAGCTGGGGCTATTTGGGAAGGGCCATGGCTTACTGCCAGGGGACAACTCGAACTACCCATGACCAGACTCTGGACATTCTCATCCAGATCCACAATTCCTTTCATGCAGGCTACAGGCCTCTCTTCAAACTCCTATTTCCTCTCCTAACTTGTCAAAACCTGGCTTCTCAGCTTCAAACTATCACAAATGCCTGTTCCATTTGCAATAGAGTTCCACCCCAAGGTCACTTGAAACCTCGCTCCTTTCCTAGGTCCCAGGCAAATCAGCTTTACTCTCTTGCCCTCTGTTAAAAGGTTTAAATACTTTTTCACTTAATTAGCTCTTAATGAGTCTGTTAAATTAGTCAGCATGTTTTAATGTCACAGTTGTAGTAAATAATCACAATCAATGCACTGGGGCTCATAAAAAAAACCAAAAAAAACTTCCTCACCTCCTCAGGGTGGGTGGAGGCCTTCCCTGTCACTTCTGAAAAGGCCAACGATGTTATCCAGGACTGAACATACGAAATCATTCCTTGTTGTGGCCTGCCGGCATCCGTACAGTCTGACGACAGCCCAGCCTTTACACCCAAGATTACCCAAGGAGTTTCCCAGGCTTTAGGTTTCTCCTGGTACTGTCATGTCCTCTGTAAACCCCAATTGTCAGGCAAGGTTGAAAAGGCAAACTTTGCAATTAAATCTCATTTAACTAAACTTACATTAGAACGTAGGACCACCTGGACTGATCTTCTTCCAATTGCTCTCGCTCTCCTTAGAGCAACCTCACAGGCACCTCTCTCTCTCAGCTCTTTTGAACTCATGTATGAGAGACCTTACCTTCCAGGAAATTTTCCTCAGGGACTGGCCCCCCTGGGAGATTATCTCCCTATCCTCAATTTGACCAGACACCTCCTAAGGGCACATGCTAGTGCTGCCCTACCAAAACCCTCCAAAGATGCATTCACCCTTGCTCTAGAATCCAGAGATTGGGCCCTTCTCAAAGGGGTACAAAAATATTACCTCTCTTCAAGCTCAACGGACTGGGTCCTAACAGGTCCCCTTAGCCACCCCACTGCTGCAAAGCTGCAGGGGGTCCCCTTATGGATTCATTTTTCCAGGCTAAAAAAGGCCTCTCCCCAGAGGCCAGAGGTGCCCTCAACGCCAGCCCAGGCCTGCTGCTCTCCGCCTTACCGCAGTACTCCTCTTGGGCCTACAACAACCCGTCTGACATGCGTCTCTGAAGAAGACCTCATTGAGACTCCGGACATGCCTGGAGTGTGAGTGTATCCCTCCATGCCTGACCCTGGAAACTTTTATCACTATACTCTCCAAATTATCTCACAACTCCCTTCACCCTTAAGTTCTGAACAGGAACTTCTTTCCTTACTCTGGGATCTCTTTTACAAGGAGATTTTGTTGACTATAGATAGGAGGACATTTCTCATTAGCTGGACACTTTGTGACCCATATGTATAGTATTAATATCTCCCTATCCTCCCTGTGCTCTCTGACCTCTTACAGATCCAACCCTCACCCATGATTTCTGGAAATAGTAGGACAGCAACCACTGTGCACTTTGGCTCTCCCTGCTGGCTTTGCATTCCCAGCTGAAGCTGGGCTATATTAGACTTTTGCCTTGGCAAGACTGGGGGGATATACAGGCTGCCTTTACACAATACTCACTACTTCAGTGCTTGGAGGGTCAAGACAATCAGTGACATCAAAACCCATGTAGGGGTCTTAGAAAATATTTTTTCCAGACCCTCTCCCAAAATTCTAATTATTCTTCTGCTAGACCTCTTTCTTACACCTCATCTACCACAAATCAGCCTTCTACCCTTTTTGCATCATCAGCAAGGCTTCCAGGGGGCCCCTGGTAGGCCCAGTAGATTGTAAACAATGCCACCAGCCATCCTAATTTCCCCATCAATAATCACTAACAACTATGCTGGTATATCCCTCATTGATGGCAGAATGCAACAAATAAAACACTCTATACGCTATTTAAAACCCAGGCCTGCACAGCCCATGCCTCCTCTCGACTCATCTCTCCCTTCCTCTTCCTTTTGCCAAGGCAGGCCCACTCAGGGCCTCAACGGGCTTATTCAGATAGATGTCTAACCCTCTTGTCCCAACCTCTTCCAAGATGAAAACACAGCCCTCCATTTTGTCCCTTCTCGAGGTTCCCTCTTAACTGAAAGATATCTCCAGTCCAACTCCCCCAGTAGATCCACTCCTGGCCATGACCTTTGCAGCCCAGAAAATACAATACCTAAGATCTAAAGGAGAATCCTCCCCCACTGTCCTCATTGACATTTCCCTACGAACCCCTCTCCCTCCAAAAAGAATTTTCTGGATTTGCAGGTCTAAGGTCTACTTATTTCTTCCAACAGGATGGAATGGTATTTGTTCCCTAGGATTCATTACCCCAGACATTCATATAGCCTGGGAAAACACACCCTTACCTTGCCCCTTACACGGGCCACAAAAACTGCTGAAATGGGTGGGGCTCTTCCTTGAGCTGACTTTCTCCGCAGCCTTGCTGTAAGAGCTGCCATAGCTAATGGAGGAACCTCCCTTGCACTTCAACAAAAGTTGTCAAGAGCCAAGATACTCACCATCGCAGGGGAAACTCTAAAAATGTTACAGCAACAATGAGATTCTCTGGCTGACAAGGCTCTGCAAAACAGAAGGGCCCTAGATCTCCTAATGGCCTCAGAGGGTGGCACCTGTCACTATTTTTATAGAAAGCTGCTGATTTTATGTGAACCAATCAGGTAAAGTACAAGAAATTGGAAAATATATAAGAAATTGTAGGAAAAGCCACTGAACTAAAGTCAACACAAGGTTCATGGTGAGAAAGGTAAAAGCTGGATCCCATCATGTCTCGCTCCCATCATGTCTCGCTCCCATCTGAGTTCCCACACTGCTCATTATTTTGCTTCTCTTCATAGGACCTTATCTATTGTGGCTTCTCACCCAGTTCATCCAGAGGCCCCCGTTTGAGTTGTCACCAAACAAAAATTTAATAAAATGTGCCTACTTAAGGAGATTCAATACCAATCCTTGCCTGGACAAGACCCATGAATCAAGCTTCAGTGCCCCTGGCCAGCAGGAAGACACTACAGAAGATGATGACCTCCACCCAACCCCCCTTTTTTTGTCTAACGTTTATAAACAAAAAGTTAGAAATCTAAAGCAAAACTCCTTAATAAGTTTTGGTAAAAAAGATCAACCAAACCCAACCTCCCAACAACTTTCAGTAAAAAAGATTACCAAAACGATTCATTTTTTTGAAAGTGGAACCAATGCTCACATATAAAAACTGTAGAACAAAGCTTTCTGTTTTTCTGTTTATTTTTGGCTAGGCCCCTCATGGATATAGCCCACTTGCTGCTATGGTTCTTGCCTTAAAATAAAGCCTTTGCCTGGTTTCTGTCTGGTCTCCCTGGAAATACACATATACTCATATATGCAAAGATGTTCATTACAGCACTAACTGTAGTAGAAAAAAAAATGGAAGCAAGATAAATGTTCATCAATAGCCAAATAATTAAATAAATGGTGGAACATTCACACAGTAAAATATAGGCAGCTCTTAAATAAATGGTGTAGACCTCTACGTGCTTGATGGCAAAGGTATTTCCAATAGTTAGGATCCATTCAGGAACACAAAACTCATGTTAGATAATTTAATAGAGGGAATTTTATATGGGAGTTAATTACATAAATTTAGAGACAAAACGTTTTATATTGGGGAAGCCAGGATGGCTCAGTGGGTTAAGCGCTCACTTTGCAGCGCTGGGGACCTGGGATCAAATCCCGGCCCCGGCCCGTGCGTAACCATATGCTGAGCTGGGGAGTTGCCCAGTTCAGTTCTCTCTCTGTCTCTGTCTCTGTATCTCTCTCTCTCTCTCTCTTTCTCTCTCTCTCTCTCATAAATAAATAAATAAATACCAAAAAAAACCAAAACATTTTATATCCAGAGGGATCCAGGGATCCAGGCTGTAAGGGTCAGTTGCCTGAGTGAAACAGCAAATATAAAACCCATGACCAGGAACAAACGGTCCTTGGGCAGGGATTATGACACCCATGATTTGTGAAAAATTGTTCTCGGAAAGCCCCGACCGTTGAGATACCTGTAACCAAGGTAACTGCAACTCAGGTATAGAAACTAATGCTCCCTGATAGTTACCTATCAAAACTCTCCCAAATACCCAGTGATCGCTGATGCCACTTTTGGAGTCAGCCCAGCAGGTCTCTTTAATTCACTTGCTAGCCTGAACTCTCAGTGTGTTCCTCCCTTGGCGAATCTGTCATTCCGGTGCCGAAATCTGGAAGGGGTGCCTCTCAGGACCTGCTGGATTGCCCCTCACTCTTTCCCTTTTCCTCACTCTCAGACTTAATCCATCTCCTGGCCTCCTCTCTTGGACCTGTTGAGAGGACACCCTCGGGGATTCCTCCCTTCCGTTGCAGAATACACACACAACACTGGCTCTAATTCTTAGGCACATTCTTGGTGAGTAAAGAGGATGCTCCCTCCCTCTTCCGGGTCTCCTGCTCCCTCTCTCACTGCTTCTCAGGCTATCAAGACCTAGTACTAGGCCAGGAGCCTCCTCTGCCCCAGGGCCTGAGCCCTATCAGGAGTAGGGGACGCCCACTCCGAGAAAGGCTCCACATTCAGTTGGAGGACGGCTTGTGGAACTGGGATGCCTCTTCCCCTGGCTCTCTCTCCCAGGGACTCCTCCTACTCACCTTGCTAATCCCTAACATATAATGGGGACCTCATCATCCCTCCCTCCAAAAACCACCCCTCTGTGGTGCCTCTTACAGAATCTCAACAACTCAGCCTTCAGGGTACAATTAGGCCAAAATGCTTTTATTCTTTTGTAATACCGCCTGGCCCCAGTACAAATTAGACAACAAATATGGTACTTTTGACTTTAATACTCTTAGAGACTTTGATAACTTTTGCCGCTGCAATGGCAAATGGTCAGAAATCGGGGGAAGCAGGGATGACTCAGCAGGTTAACTGCTTGCTTTGCAACTCCAGGGACCCAGGATCAAATCCCAGCCCCAGCCCATGCGGACCCATATGCTGAACTGGGGTGTGCTTACCATGCAGAAGGCCCCCAGTTCAGTTCTCACCCCCACCACCCCTAGTTCGGACCCTGGCTCATGAGAGAATGCCTTCCATGCAAGAGGCCCCCAGCCCAGTTCCAGCCCTGCGCAGCCCCCCGCCCACCTGTGTGGAATGAAACCATGTTGAAAACTCATGACTTACCACCTGAAAGCAATGTAATTGATATCAATTAATGTCACCCCAATAAATTTAACAACAACAACAACAAAAAGAAGTTAAAATGACAATGAAAAAGAAAGAAAAGAAAACTGATGACGTTACAACTACGGAGGCTGCTCTGGGCCCTCCCCCTTCTCTCTGTCTCTCTCTGTCTTTGATGAGAACAATAGAATAAATTTTAAAAAAAAAGAAAGAAATCCCGAGTTCAGGCTTTGCTCACTCTGCATTCTTCAAGTCCTGCTCCACCTTTCAAATCCTCCTGGCTCACTCTAAGCCCCCTCCACCATCTGACCCCACACCTCCCACTTTTCAGCCGCTGATCACTCTTCCTCACTGACTGATCCCCCTCCTTATGCCTCACCACCAAATCCTCTCCCCTGTAGCTCCTCAGGACACTCCTGACTATGATTCCCCATTCTGCCCAGAACTCCCTGATCTCCCTACACCCCCTCACACCGGCTCTCACGTCAGTCACGGGCCACCCGCTGGTGCAGAGGGAATTGTTCAAGTCCATGTCCCATTCTCCTTATCTGACCTCTCCCAAATTGAAGAACACCTCAGATCCTACTCCTTGGATCCAGCCAAGTACATAAAGGAATTCAAATATCTAGTCCAATCATATGACCTAAACTGGCATGATCTCTACATTATCATTTCTTCTACACTTTTAGCCAAGGAAAAGGAACAGGTCTGTCTGGCTGGCAGCCTAGGCCCACACAGATGGTCTCCATAGAATAAATAACCAACAGCCAGGAGGGGCCATGGCTGTCCATTGGGAGGACCCAGAATGGGATTATCAGGCCAGCAAGCCTGGCTGTGCCTCCCATAATCATAGGATCACCTGCCTTATTGTGGGACTCCAGAAGGCTGCCCATAAGGCTGTTAACTATGACCAACTCCAAGAACTCATTCAGACTCCTGAGGAAAATCCAGTCCAATTTTTACCTCGCCTCATGCAGGCCCTTCAGAAATACACCAAACTAGATCCCTCCTCAGTAGAAGGGACAATTCTCCCCAACTCCCACATCATTTCACAATCTGCCTCCGATATCTGGAAAAAAATGAGAAGATGACCCTCAGACCCCTCACTGGGACCTTCTAAACCTGGCCTTCAAAGTCTGTAATAACAGGGAGGAACAGGCAAAAATAGAAATGCCCAACAAGATCAGCCTGTTGTCAAATGCTGGCAGTGGCGATCCGGGGCTCCAAAGGCAAGGGCCGCCCCGAGGGCACCCTTAGTAAAACCCCACTGGGACCTTATTTCAAATGGGGCAAAGAAGGCCAGTGGGCAAAAGCTTGCTCAAACCCCAGCCCCCACCAGGGCCATGCCATTTTTGTGGCAAAAGGAGACACTGGAAGTTCAACTGTCTCTTCCCTTCTCAAGGGGGAAGTCCATTCCCTCCTACCCTAGATTGGAATCCCTCCCACCGCACCCTACCCAGCCTCCTAGACCTTGCTGTAGAAAACTGAAGGTGCTCAGGGCCACAGGTCCCACCTCACATCACCATCTTGGGGCACAGTGTAACCCTCTATGTGGCAGGTAAACCAATTTCCTTCCTTATGACACGGGCCACTTACTCTGCACTTCCCGAGTTTTCGGGTCCTGCTCATCCCTCTAACATTTCTGTTGTGGTTTTTGATGACCTAATATCCTCTCCTCTACTGACAGGACCTCTCCCATGCACCTTCAAAGATGTCCCATTCTCTCACTCTTTCCTGCTAATGCCCAGATGTCCTACCCCTATTTTGGGTTGAGACCTCTTATCAAAATTTAGAGCCTCACTTTTCTTCCATCTCCCAACCTCAGATTCTGCCTTGTTACTACTCCTGGGAACTCATGTGTGGCAGGCCCTTCCTCTTGGGAAGTTTCCCAACTCAGTCTTCACCCCTAGGGGATTATCTCCGTACCCTCAATCTGGTCCGACATCTTCTCCACGAACATGTGGACCACACTCCTCCAAAACCTCAATGCTGACCCTATCCAGATCCCTCTATGTCTCCAGGAGACTGGGTCCTCCTAAAGACTCTATACCCAACAGACCTCCACCAATGATGGACAGGCCCCTTCCAGGTACTTCTTACTACCCCCACAGCAGCTAACCTCCAGGGTCATGCTCCCTGGTTCCCCCTTTCTAGGTTAAAAAAGACAGCGACACCACCACCAGAGTTCGAGCAGCAGACGAGCCCTCCACTCTGATACACCTGCTCCCCCCTTGGGCCCACCAGGCTGCGGCTCTCCAGAAGACCGGAAGAAGAACCTGATTTCTAAATTGGCCCTCTAGAAGACACCAAATAGATAAGCACACCCATGCTAACCCCTTGCTTTAGAAAGAAACTTTCATCTTTCTTGCCCTCAGTTTTACCCCTTTCTTCATATTTGCAATTGTTTGTGATGTCACCCACATCAGAGACAGAAAGGTTCCTGGAACCAATGGCTAAAAACTAATTGGGTTACTTGGTTTCTCACCTTCATAGGGCCTCTCACATTTATTTTTTCTCATTTTGGCTTTTGGCCCCTACACCTCTTCACTAGCTTCTTCCAGGACCACCTATGCACCTTCACCAACCCAACAGTTCATGAACTACTCCTGGTCCAGGCCAATTACCAAAAACTCTCCTCATCCCCTGATCCCAACCTGGTCCCTCCACCTTTCACCAGCCCTTATCCCAGTAGGTTCCCTCAAACCAAAAGATTGACCTTCACCCCAAAACATATTAACGAAAAGGCTGGAATGTAAGGGCCAGTTGCCCAGGTGAAACAGCAAATACAAAACCCATGACTAGGAACAAACAGTCTTTCGGCGGGGATTATGACACCCATGATTTATGAAAAACTGTTCTTGGAAAGCCCCAATCATTGAGATACCTGTAACCAAGGTAACTGCAACCCAGGTACAGAAACTAACACTTCCTGTTAGCTACCCATAAAAGCTCTCCCAACTCCCCAGAGGTTGCTGACACCACTTTCGGAGTCAGCCCTGCGGGTCTTTTTAATAAACTTGCTTGCTAGCCTGATGCTCTTCCCTTGGTGAACCTTTCACAGGCAGCCCTGCAGGCAAGACACACGCAAGCAGGGAGTTGGGAGGACAGGCAGGGTCAAGATGACTCTATCTAAGGCCATTTCTTCTACTGTCTCAGCTTTTCTTTGTGTATCAATTCAATCTCTCTCTCTGTAGCCCAACTTTCTACTCTTATCCATACACATAGCTGCAACAGCTCATTTAAGCATCAATAATGGCTGAAGATAATCTCAGGACATAACCTGATTGATCCAGATTGGCCAAATTCAATCATCTCTAACCAGGGGAAGGGTTATAGCAGGGGTTTCCCAACCTTTTTATACCCTAGGGCGCATTCTAAAATATCGGTAGGGCGGCGGGCACCAGCTATTTCTAAGGATATTTATTATTGAACAAGAATAAAAAATAATAAACAAAAATAATTTTAAAATAATAAATTTATTGTACAAATTATATACACACAAAGAAACATATATACAAAAAGTAATACAAAGTAAATAAAAAACACACGTATAATAAAATCATTTAAAAAAACATAAAAGAAAACAAAAAAAAACCAATCTGTCAGTGTGATCTTTGGCATTGCATTTCATTGGCCAGTGCCTCGTAATTAGGAGAGTATGACGACAACCCTGTTAGCAAACAATTATAAGATGCTCATCGGTTAGTCGAGATCTATATCGTGATTTTATTAAATTCATGCTTGAAAACAAAGATTCGCATAAATACGTTGACCCGAAAAACGATTTGATTTTACATGCCGCTTTTTTAAAAAATGGGAACCTTTCTTTGTCGACTATGTTCCATAAGTCCTCTGATATTAAGAATTTTAGCAAAATATCATTCTTAAGGTTCAAAATTTCTAACTCTAGTTCTTCTGCTTTCCCCTGAACAAGGTCTACAATACATGTGGCTAGTTCTATTACATTTATTTGGCAAGTAAAAGGATTGATACAGAAGGAGAAAATTGGCTCCATATTTGTAAACTGCAGAAATCTCTCTTCAAACTGTTTTTGAAGCACTTGCAGGGTCTCAATAAATAATGACACGTTTAATTCATTGTTACCTAGCATTTTCCTCATATATGGGAAGGGCATGAGAGACTTAATATGCAGATGTGATATCAACAAAGTCAATTTTGCTTTAAATGCGTTTACAGAGCTTATCATTTCAGCTATATTTTTGTCTTTTCCCTGCAACTCCAAATTGAAAGAATCTAATTTTTCCATGGTGTCAGCAAGAAAACCCAAATCCACCAGCCAGCAAGAGTCTGTTAGTTCATCCTAATTTTCATTGTTATCATGTATAAATGTTTTTATTTCTTCAATTAAGTTCACAAATCTTATAAGAACTTTACCTTTACGGAGCCAATGTACTTCAGTATGCAGGATGAGATCGTGTTCTTTATCTTCAGTATCTTCTAACAGGGCCTTGAAAAGTTGGTGTTGCAATGGAGCTGCTCGAATATAGTTGATTATCTTTGTGACTATTTTCATAACATGTTCAAAGGGCAGTATTTTACAACACAAAGCTTCCTGATGGATAATACAGTGGTAGGACATAAAGTTTGAAAATGACTCATCTTTCCTGCAAAGGGCAATAAATCCTTTGTTTTGACCAACCATTGCTGGTGTCCCATCGGTAGTTATCACAGACAACTTATGCAAAGGCATGTTTATCAACCTGGTGTATGTTCTGAAAGTTTTATAAATATCCTCACCTCTCGTCTGTCCTTTCATTGGTAATATTTGCAACAGCTCCTCTTTTACTGTGAAGTTACTAAATACCATTCTCACCATAACTGCCAACTGTGCGGTGTCTGATATATCTGTTGACTCGTCAAATTGCAG
>PVKE010035514.1:0-16845 GCA_004027555.1 Craseonycteris thonglongyai | reverse complement strand
GGGCCCCGCTAACCCCGCCCACCCGCGGCTCCCTGCGGCCCCGCTAACCCCGCCCACCCCCGGCTCCCTGCGGCCCCGCCCACCCGCGCTCCCTGGGGCCCCGCCCACCCGCGCTCCCTGGGGCCCCGCCCACCCGCGCTCCCTGGGGCCCCGCCCACCCGCGGCTCCCTGGGGCCCCGCTAACCCCGCCCACCCGCGGCTCCCTGCGCCCCCGCTAACCCCGCCCACCCCCGGCTCCCTGCGGCCCCGCCCACCCGCGCTCCCTGGGGCCCCGCCCACCCGCGCTCCCTGGGGCCCCGCCCACCCGCGCTCCCTGGGGCCCCGCCCACCCGCGCTCCCTGGGGCCCCGCCCACCCGCGGCTCCCTGCGGCCCCGCCCACCCGCGCTCCCTGGGGCCCCGCCCACCCGCGCTCCCTGGGGCCCCGCCCACCCCCGGCTCCGCTGCAGGCGGGCTGGGCGGCACCGACCCAGAGGCCGGGCCAGCTGTGCCAGGGGCGCCCGCTCACTCGGAACCGCACGTTCTGTGCCCCACGGCCGCTGGTCAGGCTTTGGTTGCGGCCTCCTGCCAGCCAAGCGCCCGGGGTGCGCGAGAGGGCGCTCTGAACGGTGCCCTTCCAAGGCCCTTGCAGAGCGGTCTGCCCGAGCCGGGTCAGTCCGGAGCCCGGCCCGCTCCTCCAGCAAGCGCATCGTGCCCGCCCCCGGGTGCCCGCCCTGGGCTGGTCTGCCTATTGCCCCCGCGGGCAGGCGAGCGAGTCTGCAGCAGGGTGGGGTCAGCACGCGGGGCCTGTGGACCCTGATAAGGCTCCATAGACTGGGCGGCTGCCCAGTGCCCGGGGCCTGACCTGCTGATGCTGGACGAGCAAGCACCAGTCACCTCAACCAGGGAACTGGGGAGAGCAGGTCACCTGCCCACGACCTAGAGGCCAGCCTAGGGGACAGACCAGTGTCTTCCAGCAGCCTGTCCCTCGGAGGGACTCATTGAGCCACCGAAAGGCCAGGCAGACAGACGGGCAGAGCGTCTTCCCTTCTTACCCACGGGAAGCTGAGGCCTGGAGCTGGGCGGTGGGAGAACGGTGAGGAACCCAGCAGTGACCCCTGGTTTTGTCCACAGAAGGGTCAGGCATATTGTCTATGGGTAACAGTGACCTCTGCTGTCGGGGCACATCTGGACAAGATGCCACAGTGCTGTATCCCACGTCTTTCCTGGCACCCAGCCACAAGGCCTGGCCTACCAGAGGCGCCCGAGGACTTGCTGGAGAAGGGAGGGAGGGAGTAGAGGGCAATTGAGTGTGTTACGCACAGACACAGAAGTACTGTACATCACGAGGATGTAAAGTACAGCCTAGAGAATATAGTCAACAATATTGTCAGGGGAAGCCGGGGTGGCTCAGCAGGTTAAGCGCTCACTTTGCAGCCCCAGAGCCTGAGGTTCGAGTCCTGGCTGTGGCCCATGTGGACCCACATGCTGAGCTGGGCTGTGCCCCCAGTTCAGGTCTTGCCGGGGCCTATGCGGGAGGCTCCCGGCCCAGTTCCTGCCCTGCGCAGCCCTGTGCCCGCCTGTGGAGTGAAACTATATGGAAAACTAATGCTGTCAACTATGGAGCTTGCTCTGGGCCCTCCCCCTTCTGTCAAAAAACAATAAATTTTTAAATAATATTAATATCATCATAACTATGTGTGGTGTCAGATGGGTACCAGACTTATCAGGGTGATCATTTTGTAAGTCGTATAAATGTCTGACTAGTATGTTGTACACCTAAAACTAACAATATTGTATATCAACTAATTCAAAAATAAAATAATTTTTAAAGACCAAACCTCTAAAGGTGGGAAATCCAACATCAGAAATGAAAAATACACTGGACGGGATGAACAGCCAGTTAGGCACAGCAGGAGAAAAAGTGAACTAGAAGAAATGGAAAAAGAAACTAAATGAAAGATGGGAAGAGCCTGGGAAAGAATGAACAGAGCACCAGTGAGCTGTAGGACAACTTTAAGAGGCCTGGTGTATGTGTAACTGGAGTCCCTGAAAACGGAGGTGGGTTTGGGAGGAGGAGAGAAATATTTGAAGATACAATGGCCGAATTTTTTTTTAAGGTTTATCTTATTGTTTTGACAGCGGCAGAGAAGGAGGAGGGCCCAGAGCAGTCTCCATAGCTGTAAGTTAATTTTCCACATAGTTTCACTTCACACAGGTGGGCACAGAACCACACGCCGTGAGAAGTGGGCCAGGGCCTCCCACATGTGACGCTCGCCCTGGCGGGAACCCAACTGGGGGCTTCCCCACATTGGAAGCACATCCCAGTTCAGCATAGGGGTCCACACGGGCAGGGGCCAGGACTCGATTCTCAGACCCCGGGGCCGCAAGACGAGCGCTCGACCCGCTGAGCCATCCCGACATCCCCTGAATTTTTTTCAAATATGATGAAAAATAGAAACCCACAGACCCAATTAACTCAAACAGTAACTCTGGCTCGCTGCTAGGCTCTGGTAGAAATGGAATGATTCTATGGGACATCAAAAGTGACTGAGGCCAGAACTGCCTGTCACTTGGTTCTTCCGTCAGACTACCAAAACGCAAAGTGGAGTAGACACATCGTAATCTGGACGCAGTAGACCCAGGATTGGGTTCACGTAGGTGCAGAGGTAGGTGGTCTAGATCCCATGTCTGCTATCACTGCGTCCCACCACTGCCTGTCTCTCGGCTCACACCTATGGTCTCGGGGATTCCCTGTGACACGGCAGCAGAGGATGAAAAGGCCCACACGTGCTTGGGTCACGGGAAGGCTGGCTCCATGATATGTTGGTGTGACCTGCTGTTGTGTTCCATCCGGCAGTCTTCTGGAAGGAGGGACAGGACGTGACAGCACAGAGAGGGAGCTGGATGTGTACTTGAGTCGCCCACTGAGGGGCTCCGTGCTGCTGGGTCACAGCCAGAGACAGAGGCTGTGGCACCCCCCACCCCCCACCCCAACAGTCCCTCCTCTAGGCTCACGGACGTGGTCCAAGTGACAGCCCTGCCCGTATTCCGTGTGGCCCTGTGTCCTCTAGGCCTTCCCTCTAGACTGGTCCCAGCGGGCACTTGGCCCCAGACCCTCTTCCTTTCCTTCCCTGGTGCCGTCAGAGCCCTGCCCCCATCCGCCCAGCAGGGGCATCCACACCGGGGACCCAGGGCTGGGCTGGGGACTGGGAGCAACTCTGAGCTTGTCTTGTGAGGTCTCCTCCGGTTCTAAACACATATCTTTTTAAAGATTTATTTTTATTGTTTTTGACAAAGAGAGAGAGACACAGAGACAGAGAGAAGGGGGAGGGCCCAGAACAGTCTCCATAGTTGCACATTATTAGTTTTTCTACATAGTTACATTCCACAGGTGGGCGCGGGGCTGCACAGGGCAGGAACTGGGCCGGGGTCTCACCCCGGTGAGAACCAAACTGGGGGCGCTCCCCAGCTCAGCATATGGGTCCACACGGGCCGGGGCCGGGATTCGATCCTCGGTCCCCGGGGCTGCAAAGTGAGCGCCTAACCCACTGAGCCCTCCCGGCTTCCCCTAAACACATCTCTTTCTAGAATAAAAACCTCTGTTTACAGAAGGTAGAGAGGCTCACTGCACTCCTTCAGATCAGCTGTAGGAAAGTAAAACCATGTCAGTCCTTGGCTTGGAGAAGCTTCCCAGAGTCTGGGCCCTTTTCCCAAGCCCAGGAATGGCACCCATCTCTGAACGCGCCATGGCGCTGGGCAAGTCAGTGAAGCCTGTCTGAGCCTCAGTTTCCCCATCTAGATGGAGCAGCAGGGTAGCCCATAGGCCTCTTGTTGGTTTAACTCCACAGACTCAGTTCTGTTCGCCCCGCCCTGAGCTCAGGCCCCCTCAGCTGAGTGAAGGTGCACCCAGACTGGACCTCCCACAGTATCAAAGGCGTTGATGGGAGGCAGGGGTGAGCTAGGAAGCTCAAAGCAGCAAAGGACAGACCGCACAGCAGTTAAGTGGCGGAGCTGGGACTTGAACCCAGGCCTTAGCCTCAGTTGTCTCACCTATAAAAAGGGACTGATAGCAGCTGCTTCTCCAAGCAAGGTTAGTGCCTCAAGTACAGGAAGCGTTCCGTGGTTAAGTACCCTGCAGCCCTACCGGGCAGGTCTCAGGAAAGACTAGACTCCTCTGGCCCCTCCTTCATGCAGGAAGACCACGCCTGGGATCCCACCACCACCCCTCACACACCCTTGCAACGGAGGCCCTGGGCCCAGAGGCAGTTCACAAAGAGGTGGACAGCAGTCCTGGGCAGGCCCAAGGCCTGCGAGGAGGGGAGGCTTTGGGCAGCGACAAGTCTCACCTGTCCAGGCAGCCAGAAGGACCTAGCACGTGGCCCCGGGCCCCAGAGCCTCCAAATCTTCCAGCTCTGGGGTCTTTGAATGTGTTCCGGTTACTGAGCTGGCTCTGAAGCG
This sequence comes from Craseonycteris thonglongyai, assembly GCA_004027555.1. Taxonomy (NCBI): domain Eukaryota; kingdom Metazoa; phylum Chordata; class Mammalia; order Chiroptera; family Craseonycteridae; genus Craseonycteris; species Craseonycteris thonglongyai. The sequence continues at coordinate 12,407 of PVKE010035514.1, read as the reverse complement.
GCCGCACGTCAGCTACAAGCCCTCCTGCCTCACACCACCTGCACAGCAGACCCCAGGCCCTGGCTGGACACCGCTTCTCTGATCCAAGCCCCCACGGAAACACTGTACAAAGGGACGCTGTAGCCACAGTGGGGAAGTGTGTCTCACTGGGTTCCCCCAGCGAGTTCAGGGCAGAGAGGGCAAAGAATGGCGGCCGCAGGGCGGGGGAGTTGCTAGTTCTCCAGGCACGGTGCAGAACACTGAGGGTTCCCTGCACCCCAAACTCAGCAGTGACGGCACTGACCCCTTCCTGCCCCGGGCAGGCTGAGGAGGAAACATCTGCAGACGGTGCTGGTCACTGGTTCCTGGAAGCAGATGGCGGTCATCCCCACTGCACCCCACGGCATCCTGAGGGTGTGGCCTCCCCATCAGCTTACCCGCCTCATCTCTTCCTCTCCTCCAGCAGAGCACCCCGCCCCAGAACGCCTGGGGAACGGAGGGGATGTCCAAACAAAGGGCCACCGGCCAGTGGGCACAAGTGCTGTCCTCAGTTTGGGTTTTACACAGCAAATTCCTCATTCCCAACATAAAACACAGTGAGGTTCAGATGACCCTGGGGTCCCCGCCAGCCCTGGCACCCAGCTGAGCCCGTTCTTTCTCCCCCCCCCCCAAAATACACACAGACACAGCCGAGTGAATCCCACGCCGGGAAGTGACAAGAGGAGCAGGGAAGAGTCTGGACCACACATGGCCCCAAGGCGCAGGCACCTGGGTACCACCCCCACCCACCCTTGGCCTGCTCAGCTCCCACTCTTCCCGCTCCTCCATCTACAGCTGTCACTTCCTCCAAGCCATCCTGCTGGAGCCCGCAGCTGGCTTCCAAGGAAGCTCCGAGCCTGCACTGCCCGCTGCTCTGGACGGTGTGTACTGCCTCCCGGTAGCCATTCGCTAACCCAGCCAATGACCCCATTGCCCATGGGGGGACCTTCCCGCTCTGCAGCCCCATTGCCCTGGATGGGACCCACGGTAGCAGGACCCGGGGTTTCCGAGTGTGGGCTCTGAGGCCAGACGACTTGAGTCTGCACCCCGTTCCGTCATTACCTGCTGTGCACAGGGGGCAAGTCCCTTAGTGACCTGCGGCCTCCTGTGGGCTGAGCTGTGAACTCCCCACGTGCGTGTCCATGCAGGTATTTGCTGAGACCGGTCACCCCTCCCTCCCGACGAAGCCCGGCCAAGGCAAAGCTCATCTGTGCTTTATTGACAGCAGAGGCCCTGTTGGAGCCCACGCCTTAGCGTTCCTCGGGTGGCTCTGGGGCCAGCCCCTGCCCCCACCCCAAATGCCCTCCCTGCCCAGCTCCCAGTCCAGTGCAGGCTGGCTGTGCTGGGGCGTTTGGGGAGTAGGGACCAGAATTCCTGTCCATGAAGCCCAGGCGTGGCTCAGTCCTGGGACCTGGGCTCCTGGGAGGTGTGACAGGGCGGATGGGATGGGACAGAACCCTCCCCATCCTTTGGAGCCTGGGACCGGGCCTGGCAGACTCCACAAGGTGTCCGTTGGGGAGGCCGTAGGTCGGAGCCGGGCGCTCACTCCTGCTGCTCCTCCCGTGAACGCAGCCTCACATGTGCGGCCCGGATGCTGGGCCCGCAGCACCTTGTGCGCCGTCACCTGGGCCCCGCGTAGCCGTAGGGACGCCGTAGCAGCAGGCTCTGGTGGCCCGGCAGCAGGTGGGTGTGGTAGTGCTCCACCAGGCTGCCCACGCTCACAAACAGGACCTCGCTCTCCATGTAGAACTTAGAGTCCTGGGGGGAGGGGCAGGCGGGCAAGGTCAGGGGGTCCAGGCCGGCCTCCCCCTCCCTGCAAGATGGGGCGGTGAGCGATAACGGCGGCCAGGCCCCCGCCGCCGCCCCGTGCGCCCCCCGCGCCCGCCCCCACGCCACCCGGGGGCTGAAGGTCAGGTGTGTAAATAAGTGTGGGGTCTGCGGCTGATCTCACCCCTGTAGGGTCCGCTGAGGGGGGAGGCTGAGACAGTGGGGGAAGGGATGTACCAGCCGCAGACGCCCCGCTGCTGTATCGGGAGACTGTCCTACCCCTTCCACGCCCCAGGCCAGGGTCCCCCGTCGGCCCAGGGCCCTCGGTGGGGCAGCCTGCTCACCTTCTCAAAGATGCGGTAGTTCCTTGCTTTGCTGGAGGTTTTGTCCCACACGACCAACACCTGCTGGGAGAAAGCGGGGTCAGCAGTGGAGTGCAGGCTGAACGCCGCACTGGCCTCGGGGACCAGGGGGGACCTGGGTCCTTTGGTCCTCGGGGGTGACTCGGGGAAGGGTCGCCCTGCACGTGGATAGCAGGGTCGTGACAACCCCTTGCCTCCGGGCTCCTGCCTGCAGACAGCCTCTGATGAGACTGGAATAACAGCCCCGAGAGCCTGGTCCACCCCAGGACCATCTCTGATACACACGGGGAAACTGAGGCTCAGCGAGGTCACAGAAGTCACCCCTGGAGGGGAGGAGAAGCCGGCAGAGCTCCTGCCGTTCCCATTGCCCCGAGCAACCTCATCTTCGAAGTGCAAGAACCCCCTTCCGAGTCCTGGCGCCTCAGCCCTTCCTTCCCGCCTTGTGCCAGCTCCGGGGGCGTGTGTGGCTACCACCGCCCGTCCGCAGATGGCATTTAGTTCCCGAGAGCAGGTGGGAGGGAGGGGGGCTGCCAGGCAGTGACCCCCGAGGCTGGCACTCGGTGGAGATGCCAAAGGAGAGGCTGCCTGGGAAAGCGACTTATAAACGGCGAGTCCCATGCTTACTCCTGCCGCCGGCGTGTGGAGGGCCAGCAGCCTCCAGCACAGGGCAGCCGCCTCCGGGCCTCCGCTGGGCAGGGCGGCTGCCAGGGCCCCCTCCTTGGCACCTACCTTCCCAGACTTGGTGGAGGAATTCCGGATGCAGTAAAGGCCGTCCTCGGGCTCTCCCTGGGGGCTCGTGGCTTTGAACAACCTAAAAAGAACAGTCAACAGGTGAACCACCCTCAAACAGCTCTCTTGGGGACCCTCCAGTCCCACTGCCCGGCGTGGCCTCTGTCCTCTCGCTACTCCGAGAGGTGCCAAGGGCACTGAGGGCCGTGGGGGCTGCCCACGCGGAGCTCTGGGCCACGCTGTGCACTTGGCCATGTACTTGTGCCAGCAACTGCTCAGCACCAAGGTGAGTAAGGGGAACAGAGAAGGATAGGGGGCGGCAGGGAACCCCGAGTCTGCAGAAACAAGGCTTTGGAGAAAAGGGCTTCGCGCTGACCTCTCCACTTCGTAGGACTCCGTGGTGTTGATGAAGACCGAGCTGGGCAGGGGCACCTGGAGAGAGGACGGCGGTGTTTGGTGTCAAGGTCTGTGTGGTGCTTGTGCCCAGCAGCCCCGGACCCCCCTACCCTGGCTGCTAGCCTCAGTTGAAGGTACAGGCTTTGCACCATGTTCCATCCCCCTCAACTCCAGGGTCCTGGCTCCAGATGACCAGTGAGGGGTCCCCCTGGCCAGCAGCTGCCCCAAAGCCACCCACCCACCCACGATGGGACCCAGGCTCCCCACTGGGCCTTGCCTTCTCATAGTCCTCATCTGAGTCCTCCCCACCCGTGTCGGCCTGCGAGGGTAGACGGGGTTTTTCGAAGGCGAAGCTCTTGAAACTCTGGCCATCGGGGGGCGACCGCCTGGGAGGGGTGCAAGAAGGTCACGAGACGGGGCCCCTCTTCTCCCCCACACACCGCCCCCAGGCCCCCTCTAAGTGACCATGACCACAGAGGAGCCGAGAGAGGCCCAGGCTGGCCGCCCTGGGGAGACGGCCGTCGCCTGGGACTGGAAGCGTGAGCCGGGGTCAGGGGCCTGGGTCGTGGTGTCCCCACACTCCAGATAAGCGGCCGGGAGGCTGTGGAGAAGGCCTGAGGCTGGGGGCTCTCAGCCCCAACTTTGCCCATGATCAACTTTGCAACTTCTGCCAAGTCACAGCCCTCCTGGAAGTAGAGTATGGATGGGCAGGAACAAGCTGAGCCCAGGGGACACGCCCCACACGTGACCGGTGGTCCCAAGCCTCTAGGGAGGGTAAAGGAGGCCACACAGGGACAGGTGCTGGGCTGTGGACACCCAGCCCGATGGCACTTGGGCCCAGATCCAGGGCTCGGCAAAGCAACTCAAGTCTGCGTTGCTGTGGCCCCTTGTGTGACAGCCACAGGCGTGGCAAGGGGTCCTCCCAGCACCTTCCCAGGGCAGCAGAGCTAACAGCTCTGGAGAAAAGGGGGTGTCAGGGTGTTTGGGAGGTGCTGGTATAGTGCACCCACTCGAGCCCCCCCCCCCACCCCGCAGCTCCCAGAGCCGACTGCTCCAGTGTGGGCTGCTGGTGTGGGTGGCACTGTGGCCTCCTGGCCGTGCCCAGCAATAAAGCAGAAACCATTTCGGGTCAACCTCAGGGGCGAATCACAGCCATGCTCCGCGTTCCGGCTCAGTCCCAATCGGGATGGGCACAAAGGCAGCCTCGGTGACTCCAGAGCCGGGGACACGGCCGGAGCCCCAGACGGGCGAGTCCCGTCACCCGGCCCGTGGGCACCGCAGCCGGCCCCGGACACCTTCCCTTGGCACAGCAGGGCTCTAAAGCCCCCGAGGCAGCCATGGGCCCCAGGCCCCCCACCCACGGGGCTAGATGTCCTTCAAGGGCACCCGCTGCACCGCGGGCTCAGGAGCGAAGAGGCCGCTCGGCCGAGGCAGGGAGGTGGGCGCCCGCGTGGGAAGGGGCGCCGTGCACTCACTGGAGGTGGGGGAGGGGCGGCTTCTCAGGCCGGGGCTGCACCGCAGGCCGGGCGGCGGGCTCGGGCACGGGCAGCTTCAGCGCGGGCGGCCTCGGGGCCACGGCGGGCACAGAGAGTCCCGGCCTGGCTGCCTCCCTCGGGGAGGCCTCGTCCACCGTCCTCAGGAACTTGGGCTTGTTGGCTGGCACAGGCGGGGGCTCCGGCGTGGGCGGCCCCCGAGGGGACAGGTGGAAGGACTTGAGCTTGTCACAGTTCCTGGAGGTGGCGATGGCCGTGCTGGCCCCGTGGCTGGGGACCCGCGGCTCTGGGCTGGGGTCCTCACGGAAGCAAGGGGGTTTCCGGAGGTTGGGCAGGGTGGGCAGGCTGCTGAGTGGGGGGTCGCTCATCCTCCGGGAGGAAGCAGGTCCCCTGGGGCCAGGCTCAGCCCGGCGCAGGCCCAGCGGGTCCCTCTTGGAGTCCTCGGGAGCCGGGCCAGCATCGGGGAGGCTGCGCTTGGGGGGCGGGGGTGGCAGTAGGGGGCCTGGCCCCTTGGAGGTAAAGGAGTGGGCACGGATCACATCTGAGACGCGTGGTGTCCTGGGCGTGGGCACCGGCGGGGGAGGGTAGGCCGGCGGGAGGATCAGGGCATCTGCAGAGCAAAGAAACGCAGAGGGTGAGCAAGCTCACCTGCTGGAGACCTCTGCTCGGGGCCAAGTGGGCACTCCAACCCCCTGGAGCCCCCACCCCAGGGCCTGGGCACCCCACAGCCCAGCGTTCCTGAGGCTGCCTTCCTCCTGGGTCCCAGCCCAGCCCAGGGCACCCGGCCCGGCCCGTCCATCCTCCACAGGGCAGCTGAGCAAGCTTCCTGACACCCAGCTGTGCGGTCAGGAGCCCTGGAGTTGCAGAGGGGGTGAGAGGCAAGGGGGATGCGGCCGCAGCTGGGAGGGGAGGAAACGGGCAGGAGCAGGTTGGAAGGAAGACGAGGCGCGTGTAAGACGTTGTGAGACGTTCAGGGGGTGTCGACTGGGCTGTTGGACACAAGTGGGAAGTTCAGAGGAGACGTCCTAGCTGGAGAAGCCGCTGGAACCAACAGCCCACCAGGGACACTGGCTGTGGCCCAGGAGTGACAGAAGAGGGGCGAGCACACGAGGCCTGAGCCCTGGCATGGCCCTCGGTCGGTCATGCGGATGGGCATCGAGGGGCTGGCACCAGGCTGCCAGTGAGGTGGGAGGAGACCCAGACAGAAGGCACCTGGTGCCAAGGGAGGGAGGCGAGGAACAGGGAGCAAGGTGGCCGGCCAGGTGCCGCCCACGGGTGCCAGGTGCTGTGGAGCGGGTGGGCCGTGGGGAACCCGCCTGGGATGCTCTGGGGCAGGGAGGGGGAGGCCTGGCTGGAATGGGCCCGCACTGTGTGGGCGGCTGGCAGGAGCACCGGCTGGGCTCGCGGCTGGGAGTGGGGAGTGAGGCCCTGGTGCCCCCGTCTCCAGCTGCACTGGGCTGCAGGTCAGGGGTGGGACACACAGAGATGAGACTTCAGCAGGGCAGGGGGCACCCGGCCAGAGAGGAGCCGTGGGATCGGCTGAAAGGAGGGGCTGAAGAGGAGCTGGGGCCCCGGCAGGAGGGAAGGGGCTGGCCCTGGCGCACTTGAGAGGGGCAGCGGAGGGCCGGGAGGTCAAGGAGCGGGGGCCGGGGTGGGCAGGAGGTGAGGACATTGGAGAGGAGGCCCATGGGTGGAAGGACTGTCCCAAGTCCCCAGGGATAACGAAATCAACCACAGTGTGAGGCGTCCAGGGTCGGGGCGGGTCTGAGGGAGGGAAGGGAGAGTGAGTGAAGGGACAGGCAGCAGGGTAGGGAGGTGCGACAGCTACCAGCACGGCAACACAGCCCTGCCACACACCCTGGCCTGCGCTTCCCTGTGACACACTTACGTGACGCCTGGTCCACGCCTGTGTCCCCTGCTCTGGACACCCCCACGCCTCCTTCCCACTAGGGGCCCCAGGACCAGGCCTGGCTCATCACCCCCAGTGTGCCCCACCCCCACGCCCAGAAGCAGGGAGCGGGGCGGCCAGTGTGCGCCTCCTGTGCTCCGCCCCTCCTGACACGCAGGCCCCAGAGGGGAAACCGAGGCCCGGCGTGGAGCAGTCAGGCCCGAGGCCACCAGAGCAGGGCCTGGGAGGGGGCTCTGCCCCACAGCACCCCAAGCCCACCAGCCGGCCACCTACCCTCAGGCTCCGGGCAGTCCGGCTCCAGGTAGGAGTCTTCCTCGTCGTCATGCTCGTAGTCTGTGGGCAGATGGGGCATCAGAACAGGGTGGCCCCAGGGGCGGGGCCTCTGAGCACGGCTCCCGGGGGAGAGGACCAGCCAGGCAGGCAGGAAGCCTTAGGGATAGAGCAGGCGGGCCAGCCCCCCTGGGCGCAGCCCCAGAGGGACCAGGGGAGGCGGGGGTGGGGCCTCACCTTCGCTGTCTGTGGGGTATGGAGAGAGGCTGATGTCCACAGGCCGCTCGATGGCACCGTAGAAGCTGTCCGTGTCGGAGCCGGAGTCACTGAGGCGCAGGGTCGGGGCCGTGAGCAGCGGGTAGGGATCCCCTTTGCACTCGCACATCAGGACGCACACGCACACATGCACTCACGCAGGTGACACGTGCACAAACACAAGGACACACACAGACCTAGATACACACACACACAGCGAGGACGGACAGACAGCCACGGGGACGGCTCGCTGCACGCCAGGAGGTACGAGGACCAACCCGGGCACTGAGGCTGCGCTGCCTCCTTCCCCAACCTCCCCGGGGTTCTTGCCGTGGGTGCCGCCAGCCTCTGGGCCCATGTCCACACGCACTCCTGCCTCAGGAAGCGGAGCCAACTCTAGGCCGAAGCCACGGCCAGACACGGGCCGGGACCGAGGGCCGGGACCGAGGGCCGGGGCTTTGGAGCTGACAGGCAGGGACCCACAGGATGGCCTTGGGTGTGTCCAGGCTTCGCTAGGGCCTCTTCCTCGTGTAGCAAAGGACAGGATGGTTTTTGCTCCTGCCCGGAGAGCCCTGCGGCTGGCTGGGCCACCTCACAGCCAGGCTGCCGAGACCCCGAGGGACAGAGCCCGCACCCTGGAGACGCACTGGGGTCTCACTCCCAAGCCAGCCAAGATGGGCACGGCAGGGGGCCGGGAGGGGACCCAACTCTGAGCTGCTGGGCCGGTAAAATCGTGTGACCCCTAAACAGGAAGTGCCCACAAAGGACACACCCACGCAGTGCATCCACGTGTGCACACGCCTACACAGGCTCACACACGCGGGGCGTGTGCAGGCGCATGTCCTGAGCGTGCCCAGCCCCGCCGGCACCTTCAGCAGAGCCTTCGAGGAGGGGGATCCTGGGCCCAGCCCCCAGGGACTGGGAGCTGGGCACATGTGTCAAGCCCAGGGCCCCTGGCAACGCACCCCCGGCCGCCCACACGGCCCCAGGCCCACCTGGCGTCCACAGGCAGCTCCTTCTTCTCGTGCAGGTGGCCGATCTCCTTGCGCAGCAAGGCCATCCAGCTCTGTGGGTCGACCAGGGCCACAGTGGGTCAGGTGCGGCCCAGGGCACAGCCCCACCCCTGCCCACTGGTCAGCAGCGACCACCAAGGTCGCGGCGACCACTCGGGACTGTGGCCTCCCTCAGCCCCTTCAGGGCTCCTCCTGAAACATGTCCTGAGCATGCGGCACTGTTACCTGGGCGTGAGGACAGGTGCCCATGCCCCTGCCACGGCCCCTCAGAGCCCCCGTCAGCTCCCGCCTGGGCTGATGGGGAGGCCGGGGCCCCCGGTCACCTTGCGTTCATCCTCAGAGGAGGCCGAGAAGAACCACGTGCGGTGCTTCTTGCTGATGTGGATGATCTTGAAGGGGAAGACGTTGTTGGAGGTCGTCTCCTCGGCCGCCCGCATCACCCTGAGGGCACAGTACCGGGTCAGCCCCGGCCCACGCCCACAGCGCCGGCCCCGGTACCGTCCCCCCGAGACAGGGGCAGAGTTGTGTGGTCGGCGGAGGCCCGGGTGCCTCAGGAAAGCGGTGCGTGCAGGTAAGGGTGGGCGGTGAGAGGACAGACAGGTGCTGGGGTGCTGGGGGCGTCCAAGAAGCAGCAACACGTGAGGCTCCAAGACAAGACTGTCCTCGCTGCCCACGAATGCCACTTCACAGGACACCTCCCCCCACCTCAGGCACTGCCTGGCCCCTGGCCTGCCTGCTGGGGACCCTCCTGGGGCTCTGAGTCCGGCCCCAACCTGCCCCCAATGTCCAGCAGCATCCTGGAGAGCGTCTCAAGGAAGTAAGTGACTCACTGTGGTCACTGCCCCAGCCCGGATGTGGGGTTTGTACACAGATATCACATCTGCCGTGGTGGGGGGCCTGGGGTTTGCACAGACATCACACAATCTGCCATCTGCCTATCAGAGGGCCTGGACCATCCCCTGGGACAAGGCTGCAGCCCCACCAGGACAAGGGTGGTGAGTCTGGGGACAGGAATCGTCCCTCCCCAGGTCACCCCAGAGCTCTGACCCACCAGGGCCTGTCGGCAGCCACAGGGCCCTGGAGCCCCCGACCCTCCCTGGAGGCCCCGGCCGGCCAGTCACTGAGTAGGTGCTCGGGGAAGGCCTCCCCACTGAGCTTGTGGCCGGAGTGTGAGCCACAGCCTAGTCACTCCCCACAGCGCCCACTCCACCAGTGATACCGTGGGACCCTCGGTTCCTCAGAGGAGGAGGGGCCGGGCCCTTTCGGGAGGTGGGGGGCACAGACTAATGCCGTGGAGGCAGGGCCCTGGGGGTGCCATACCAAATTTCGGGGCCAAAAGCCCAGAAGCCCACTTGGGCTGCTCTGAAGGGCCCCGGGGCTTAGGGGGTGGGCATGGGGGTGGCTAATGGGCCACATGCACCAGCATGCCCCCTCCTACCCAGAGCTCTGGCCCAGGGCTCACCTGCCCATGAGCACAAGAGCTCTTGGGCACCATTAGCACCAGATGGACCCAGCCCACAGCACGGGTCAGGCAGGAAGCTGGCCCCAGCAGGGGCGTCCCTGGAACCAGGGTGGCCTGGGACTGGGCCCGGGGTGGGCTGGGCCTTTGGCCCCCTAGAGGGAGGCCTTGCTGGGTAAGGAGGCAGGCTAGGGAGGAAAGAGGGGCGCAAAAGTCACTGGGCAGAATGGGGGCTCATATGTGAGACCAGCTAATAAAGCCGCAGGAAGCCCCCAGCCTCACCCCCAGCCCCTCAGCAAAGGCCTGAGGGCAGACAGGGAGGAAGGCCCGAGGCTGGAGGTGGGAGCAGAAGCCATCGGGGGAGAGGCTGGGTGGGAACAAGGCGCAGGCCCATCAGAGCTCAGCTGGGGGGCCTGGCACCTGAAGGTGGGGACCGGGTCTGCGGCAGGCGGGTGGCAGGCTGAGCTCACCTGTTGTAGCCACTCAGGGAGAAGGCGCCCTGCGGGGAGGCTGACGTGCTGCTCTTGAAGTAGTAGATGCATCGCTTGTGGATGATGACAAAGCGCAGGGGCCCTGTGGGCAGCGGGGTGAGGGTGGGTGGTGGGCTGCAGGGGGCCACCGGGCAGACTCCACTCTGGATACCCCACCCCCAATGCAGAGGCCCTGGGATCAGGCTCTGAACCCCACCGAGTGGCAGGCCGGGGAGCCGGGCTCCCACACTAGCTCCTTCCCAAGAGTCCACTGTGGGGTCAAATGCGGGCAAATTCAGGGGCATGCTGGACAGCCCCAGGGCGGGGGTAGGTTTGGGGGGCTGTGTGGAGCTACCGTTGGCCCCCAGGAACCAGGGCTGTGAGGGAGGGCAGAGCCCAGGAAGGTCACAGCCACCTTATGGGAATGCTGGGAGGGCCCCGGTCCCACAGGCTGGTACAGCGAGGGAGGGGGCAGAGGCCCAGAGAGCTGTGAACGAGCGGAGGAGGCCACAGACCTCAGGTCCCCCCACCCCCCCGAGGGTGGCAGTTTCCAGGAGAGGACGGGAAACTCCTGAAGGCCCACCATGGAGAGGCTCAGAGCTGGCTTCTGTCCATCCCTTTCTTAAGGAAGCCGGCAGGACCAGGCCTCAGCCCTGGCCCCGTCCTCCCATCCTGCTTCCCGCCACAGGGGACTCACATTTGAGCATCTGCAGCTGGGTGCCACCCTTCTTGTGCAGGTAGCCAGCCTTGGCCACACCGCCAGGCATGGTCAGCAGGTTCTGGGCACCAATGGCCTTCATGGGGACCGGCCAGTGCATCTCCTCGGCCGCCATGAAGCTGCAAAAAAAGGGGAAAAGTCTCAGCCAGGGGTGGGGGACAGAAGATGGCTTAGCTGGGGACATGCCAGAGGGACATGCCAAGATCCTGGAGACAGCATGAAGATTCAAGGCAGTGAGGGGTGAGAGAGCCCCTCTGCTGAAGGCCCCAAGCTTTCGGGTGGGACCCCAAGGAGACGGGGGCACAGGGGCGGCCCTTGGTCCATTTGGTCATACATCTAACCCCCAGGGACCGTGAGAGCTAAGTGTCCTCAGTCGTCCCTGGTTCATTCAGCGTACGCTACTGAGCACAAGGCCCCAAGGGGGTTGGGGTACAGCAATGAATGAACTCAAGAAACCACTGACCGAGGTAAGTCAGGCCTCAGGTCACAACCACCTCAAGTTCAAGAGCAAGATGAGTGTAGAACGGGGCCTGACCCTGGCAGGAAGTCAGGGAGGGCTTCTGGGAGAAGGTAACCAGAGTCACAACCTGAAGGAGGGAGTTAGACGTACAGGGGCCCGGGCAGGCCACGGGCACCCTCTTCACGAACTCTGACTCTCGGCAGGGAGGGAGGGGGCACGGCCCCAGCCTCCCCGCCCTCCCCGCTGCCTGCCCTTAAGGTCCTAAGACCAGGGAGCAGGAAGGCAGGAGCCCGGAGCCCGCAGCTCCCGGGTCAGACAGCCCAGCTTGGCCTTCGGGAGCTCCCTCAGCCTCAGCTGCTGGGGCTGTACCAGGACGCAGACGCAGCCTGGCACCCAACACAGCACAGCTCACCCGCAGGGGCCCTGGCATGGGGCACATTGGATGGCATCCACCCCGTGTCCCCATCAGCCCGGGGCATCACCTGGGCAGGGTCTCCACAGTGCACGGTCACCAAACAGCTGTCTCGGGGTTACCCCAGCCCTACAGAACCCTGCATTCCGGGTCCCTTCTCCTGCGCCTCCCCGACACCTGCCAGGCCGCTTCACACATATGGCCTCACTGCTCCCACGCCTCACATGAAGAACTCCTACTCATCCTTCAAAACCCAGAGGCAGAGTCGCCTCTTCCGTGAGGAACCTCAAGGCCAGTCACATTCAGGGTCTCCTCCCACCCTGGTCCCTGTGAACAGCACCCTCAGCCCTGCTCGGCTGTACCGGCGCCTGGTCCCTCCTGAGACCCCGGTGGAGTTGGGGTGGGGTCAGGAGGGGCGCCCTTAGTGGGGCAGCTCGAGGCAGACCCACAGGCCCAGGACTGCTGGGACTCTTGCCATTGCTGCCCCCCCCCCCAAAGCGCACACACAAAGAAAACCATGCAGCTCTTAAAGCAGCAGCACCCTCCATCACGCCCCCGGTACCGGGGCTGCTGCCCGGCCACGCCGGACGCCCCCCTGCGTCTCTATCCGCACACAAGGCCAAGCCCGCCGGCCAGGAACCCGAGGGCGCGGCCGCCCGGCGGGGACGGAGCCCCC
>PVKE010035513.1:0-16849 GCA_004027555.1 Craseonycteris thonglongyai | reverse complement strand
AATACTACTGCCACACAACAGGCAAACGCATTTACCTTTTCAATTAATGAAACAATATGATTCCTCCCAGTCTGTGTTAACATTATAGGTTCGTTTTCTCTTATTTGGTTCACTCATTTTAGGTCTAAAAAAATAAAAATAAAAATAGTTATAGAACTACAATATCATATCAAATTGCCACCATAATAATAGATTACCTACCTCGCTTTTAGTTCATTTAAAATCAAATATATCAAAACACTGTGATCCTAGCTAACCGTCACGACCCGATCAGTCCAGCAACCGCAATGAAAATGGCAACTTTGCATCTCCCGGTTGGGTGGAGGAGAGTTTAAAGAGTGCAGCAGATAAACAAGATGTGACATGTACAAAGGCGAAAGCTAGGGAAAAACTTATACATATGATACCGCAAACATACCAATGAATATAATAAACCTGTGTAGATACTGAAACAATATTTTAAAATTCTAACAAATGTATAAAAATAAATTATAGTTTTACTTAGTGTTTATGAAAAACTTCTGATGCAGTCAAATAATGGCGGGTGCACACAAATCGGGCACGGGGTTGGGAATTCCTGCTCTAGAGGATATTGAAGTCCCTTGTTCTTGATGAAAGTAAGGTTCCCTTCTTCTGTTTTATTTCTCCTACGTTGGCCCTCTTTCATAGGAAGTGTGGGAGGTGTCACATTCTTCAAATCCACACTTGAGTTCTAAAAGTCCTATGTCCTTTTCACACCAGCAAGATTTCCTGAGGAGACTCTGAAATGAGAAGACTTGGACTGACCCAAAAGGGTAGGTGGAAAAGTTCAGCAGGCCCTGGCATCCTGCCAACCCAGACAGGACTCCTGGAAATATTTTATCTCTGAAAATAAAAATCAATTTAGTGGACCCGAAGATAATGTAGTATTCACAGACATGCCATTTTTCTTCCAACATAATTCCCCCTGATACTGCTAAAGGGTTCAGTTGTCAGCAGCGAGCAAGAGGGAGCATTTTTTTTTCCCCGAGATAAATTATGAATTGGCTCCCACTCCATCAGCCTAGTGCTAATATGTCACCAGCCATCAAGGTCAGGCATAGCTTCAGCTCACTTGCCCCCAAGGGCTCACAGCACAGGATTTTGATTACAGAGGTTCAACTTCTGGCGGTGCCTCGTCTTAATAACATGACAAATGGCAAGTTGCTCCATCTGTTGGAGCTTCCATTTTCTTATCTGTATAATGGGAATGATACTATGCATGCTTCTGGCATCTACCCATCCCATGGGTGCTGGTTAACTGAGTGTCTACTGTACCCCCTTCACATGATCTTTGTAAGAATTCAATGAACAAATGCTTTTTAAAGGTGTTTTTCCACAGTGTGTGTTGTTGTGGTTAGGAGAAGGGTAGCAATTTTGAGATGACAATGACACAGGTTCAAGTTGTGTGTTTTCTATGCCTTGGAAGCACACAAGCATTATAGCAACCCGAGTAAAAAGCCCACATTTGTGTGTTTAAAGTTCTGTCTGGTTAGGTGAGATGCAGAAAAGCTGGCTCCAATTCTGGTTCTCACAGTAACTAACTATATAACCCTAGGCAAATAATTTTCAGTTTTGCTCAGCCCGTTTCCTTGGTGATGAAGTATATCTAGGTTGGAATAGAAGTTAAGGTCAAACCCTGCTTGACTGTGTATTGAAAATGCTCATATTTAGGGAATCAACTCTAGTTTTATAGAATAGCAAAAGAGAGGTCTCTCTATATGGGATGGTGTGAGTGGTTGCTGATAAAAACACGGCCCAATGCCCTATTGTTTAACTGTTAAATAGTGAGGCATATTTTACTGTTAAATTGCAAAACCAATGGATAGGGACTGTGTCTGCTCTGTTCTGCTTCTTCTCTATTTATTGCCAAGAACCACCCTCCATCCATCTCCATCTTGCTTTATGTGCTAAAACACTAGCAAGCTCTGGGCATGAAGCTCCTTGCTTTCTAGCCTCTAGCTCACTTGAGTCACTGGGGGGAACTGGTGGGAGGTCAGTAGAAGATCATTGGGGAGAGGAGAGAGTGATTACAGTATTGACTCCCAGGTCTTCTTTCTGCTCCACGGTGGTGTAGTGTGGTTTGATGCTCAGTGGTGTGGCAGCGTTCCTCCATCTAAGGCAGGGGTACCCAACCTCCAGGCCACAAACTTGTACTGGTCTGTGGCCTGTTAGGAACCAGGCCACACAGCAGGAGGTGAGTGGTGAGATGATTGAGTGAATCTTCATCTGTATTTACAGCCGCACCCCATTGCTCACATGACTGCCTGAGCTCCGCCTCCTCTCAGACCAGTGGGGGCATTAGATTCTCATAGGAGTGAGAACCCTACTGTGAACGACTCATGTGCATCCCAGCCCCTCCCCTCCCCCATCCACTGAAAAATTGTCTTCTACAATACTGGTCCCTGGAGCCAAAAAGGTTGGGACCACTGATCTAAGGTTATGTCCTCCATCAGTCAGTCTTATCAACAGGCTTGGCGACTGCTTTCTTCACCTGCCCCTTTGGGAGAGATCTAAGGGTGGTAATAGCATTCCCCTTGTTGGTAGCCGCAGATACTTCTCTATCCCTTGTCGATTCCCATAGGGGATAAGGAGCTTATTCCTAAAATTCTCACTGATCACCATTTTTGAATGTGCCATCTGTTTCATGCCAGGGCCGTCTGTATTCAATACCACAATTTCTTTAAGACCTGCACGTACATAGTAGGCATTCAAGATGTGCTTTCAAAGAGACCCTTTGGCTTATCGTGAAATCACCATGTCTGAGTGTAAATAATAGACTCTTATTCAGAATCAAAGTGACTGAGATCATGCAATGGTTGCCTTTTCATTGCAACTTTCCCTTCACTATTTTTTCATTCAACCCCAAATTATTAGGCATCTATTACTATCCAAGAACTATATAAAATGTTAAAATAGATATTTTTAAGAGGTTCAGGTAAAATTTGTATTTTATAATTACCCCAATATTTGCCATCTTCAGTGTTCTTCCTTCTTAAGGAGTAGAATCCCCCATGGTACCATTTCCTCCCAGCCTGAGGCACCTCCTTCAGCATTCCTTACAGTGCACACCTGCTATCCCTGAATTATCTTAGTTTTCTTTTCTCTAAAAATATTTTTATTTTGCTTTAAGTTTTGAAGGATATTTTTAGAGAATGATAAATGGATATTGATGGTATTTTTTTTCTGAACACTTAAACAACGTTGCCTTACTATCTTCTGGACTCCACTGTTTCTAAAAAGAAATCAACAGTAATTTCCCTACAGATGATGTGTTGTTTCTTCTGACTGTTTCAAGATTCCCTCTCTATCTTTTCTGTTCACAGTTTGATTACAATATGTCTGGACATCTGGATAGGGTGTCCCTTACATTTAATTTAGTTTGGTTTCATTAAATCCTTTAAAAAAAAAAGATTTATTTTAATGAATTTTGAGAGAAGATAAGTAAGTGAAAGAGAGACAGGGAGAAGGGGGAGGGCCCAGAGTAGTCTCCATAGTTTTATGTCATCAGATATGACATAGTTTCTTTCCACACAGGTGGCCGTGGGCCTGCATGGGGTGGGAACTGAACTGGGGGCCTCCTGCATGGGAGGCAAGAACATTTGCCACCATCCCAGTGGCTACCAGTTGCACTGCAGTTCAGCATGTGGGTTTGCATGGTCTGGGGCTGGGATTCGATCCTCAGACCTTGCAGTTGCAAAGCAAATGCTCAATCTGTTGAGCTGTCCTGGCATCCTCTGGTTTCATTAAATCCTTTAATCTTTAAATTCATATTTTTCTCCAAATGTACAAAGTTTTTTGATTCTATTTTTTCCAAAGGGGAAAAAAAAAGAAAAGAAAAAAAAAGAAAGAAAGAAAAATCATGCCCCAATTATTCTTTCTGCTCCCTCTGGCACTCCAATTACACATATATTAGATCTTTTAGTATTGTCCCACAGATAGATGCCTGAGGCGCTGTTCATTTCTTCAGTCTTTCATCTTTCCAGATTGGATATTTTACATTAATCTACATTCAAGGTTACTGACTGTTTCCTCTGTCATCTCCATATAACTAAATCCACAGAGTAAATTTTAATCTCAAATACTGTATTTTTTTAGTTCTAAAATATCAATTTATTTCTTTTCAAGATTTTATAAATCTTCTCTCTCATTTAAAAAAAAACTTTTCATGTATTATTAATAATAATTTTTTACATCACTGAGCATAGTTAGTATGAGTACTTCAAAATAATTTTCTGCTATTTCTAATCTATGAATTATCTGTTTGGTCTGTATTGATTGTCTTTTTTCTTTTTAAAGAATTAGTCACATTTTTCTTTTTGGTATGGGTACTGTGAATGTTATGTTACCAAGATTCTAATTCTGTCTTATTCCTCCCAAATATGTTGATTTATTTTTATTGTTATTTAATTAATTTTAATGATTGCTTTAGCAGAAAATTAACTAGGTTAGGTATGACTGAAACTTGAAACTCTGTGTCTTGGGAGGTAACTCAAACCTCAACCCACTTAGTTTATCTTTAGTTTGGTTGTTTGGAGCCTGTGGAGCACATGGGTGGTCCAGTGGTTAGTCAGATAGCAAGACTAAGTTCATATACAGGATCTCATGTCCCTCCTCTCATGTTTTCTCTTTTTCAGGAACCTCACCCTCACTTCCGGTAGCTGTGATTGCCTCAAACTCTGTCGTCCAATATGTGAGGTGTACTTTGGGTTGAGCAACCCAGCATGGCACAAAAGGGTGTCTACACTCAGCAACAAGCTCACCCAGTGAGATTCCCCTTTTTCATTTGATGACTCCTTTTAAGAATCTGCCCGCTGAACTGGGAGCTCCCCCAGTTCAGTTCTCTCTCTGAATCTCTCTCTCTCTCTCTCTCTCTCTCTCCTCTCTGTCAAAAATTAAAAATAAATAAATAAAAATATATTAAAGGCCATTCTGCTTTAAAAAAAAAAAATCTGCCCATGTTTAACACTCCCAAGTGATTTAATGTAACCATGCTTTTATTTTGTCTATAGAGTTTCTAATTATGACATGTGGGAAGGTCTATTGGGTAGAAGCTTTCTAAGTCATAGTAGAAGGCAAGCTGAAATATATCTTTTTAAAACTTTAATATGACCTGGTCTGTAGAGATGCTAACAGGGTAATGGGTTCAACCAAAATGCAAACCAAAAATTACAACCTCGCTTGATGAATGCATAGAGCCTATCCCAGAAAGCATGCTTAAAATGCCATAAGGGTAGCATTTAATTTTATCACACAAGTCATTTGGAAACTGAAGGACAGTGTTTCTTATTCTCTATCAACAACCTGTTTCTAAATTTCTTTTTTAAAGATTTATTTTTATTGTTTTTGACAGAGAGAGAGAGATACAGAGACAGAGAGAAGAGGAAGGGCCCAGAACAGTCTCCATAGTTTGCACATCATTGGTTTTTCCACATACCGGTAGTTTCATTCCACAGGTGGGTGTGGGGCTGCACAGGGCAGGAACTGGGCCAGAGTCTCACCCCGGTGAGAACTGAACTGGGGGTACTCCCCGGTTCAGCATATGGGTCCGCAAGGCCGGGGCTGGGATTCGATCCTCGGTCCCCGGGACTGCAAACTGAGCGCCTAACCCACTGAGCCATCCGGCTTCCCTATTTCTAAATTTAAAGGAAATAAACTCTATATCTCCACTTCTTCCAAGTGAGACTAGAATATTCATCCATAAGCAGTTTCTTCATTGGAAGATGATGTTGAAGTTTTATATTTTATTTGAAAAGCTCAGCAATAGTAATAGTAATAACAAGCACAACAATGCTACACTGTACTCTTAGTAATATTTGCTTACCAGGACCTCTGCCATAGTAGATATTACTATAACCCTCCTCTTTTTTTTAATGATTTATTTTTATTGTTTTTGACAAGAGAGAGAGAGAGAGAAATACAGAGATAGAGGGAAGGGGGAGGGTCCAGAACAGTCTCCATAATTGCACATCATTGATTTTTCCACATAGTTTTATTCCACAGGTGGGCTTGCAGCTGCGCAGGGCAAGTGGTCTCACCCCTGTGAGAACTGAATTGGGTGTACTCCCCAGTTCAGCATATGGGTCTACTCGGCTGCAAAGTGAGCGCTTAACCCACTGAGCCATCCAGGCTTCCCTTTAACCCTCCTCTTACAGGCAAGGAAATTAAAACAATACAAAAATTCACTTGCTTTGTGAGTGGAACACATCAGATTCAAATTTAGGTTCCTAGATAGATAATGTACCATCACTTATGTTCTATATTAATACCAATTCTCATTTAAAAAAATTATATTTGCCTAAAGTTCTAAGGCTATAGGAACTAATAAATTTCTATCAAAGGCAGAGCAATCAATTTTTAAACCCAGGAGAGTTATTGAATGCACCACTGATTTTCAGGTCTTTGGACATAGACCTAACTATCTACCTGCACCTCCACATAGCGGTAAACAGAAGTTGATTGGCAGAAGTAAATTCAGTTTCCAGGAAGGAGGATGAAGTTGCTGTTGGAAGCCTATCAGACCTCTCGTGGACCTCATAAGAAATTCCATTATTCCAGAATTCTAACATGATTGAAAAGCCAGGACATCAGTCACTTTCAGAAGCTAATCATATTCTTAACAGTCAGAACAGTGTGACTTTGGCTCAAGACAGGTCAAACTTGTTTCTTTCCCTTTTGGTGGGGGTCAGGGTGGGGTGCGAGGAGGTTTAACTAGATTGAAAACAGCTCTGAATCTAAAAGGCACTTGAATAAAACTTTGCTACCAGTCCAACCTATGTCTTCATTAAGAGGTTATTTTCCAAGTTTGTGCACATTTTATTTCAGCCATTATGAACAGACACCAGGTCGTGGTCTTGCTCTAACATTGTCTTGTGTTAAAGTCAGCCAATAACTGGTGTTGGTGAGGATGTGAAAGAATGGGAACCCTGTGCACTGTTGGTGGGACTGCAAACTGAAGCAGCCTTATTGGGAAATACTGTGGAGGCTCCTCAAAAAACTCTAGATGGATGTACTACACAACCTATCAATTCTACTTCTGGGTATTTATTAAAAAAAACAACAGCACTAATTCAAAAAGATCTATATACTCCTATGTTTGTTGCATCATTAGTCACAATAGTCAATTGCTAAATGAATGGATAAAAAAATGCGATACACACACATACACACAGGAATATTATGCAATAATAAAAAAATGTAATCTTGCCATTTAACACAACAGGAATGGATCTAGAGGGTATTATGATAAGTGAAATAAGTAAGACAGAGAAAGACAAATACCATATGGTTTAACTTATATGTGGAATCTAAAACAAACAAACAAACAAACAAAAACAAGACTCATAAAAACAGAGACCAAAGGGATGGTTACCAGAAGAGAGGGGGTGGAGGATGACTGAAAAGGGGAAGTGGAATATAATCAATAACATTGTGATAAGCTTGACTGATGACAGATGATTACTAGAATTGGAGTGATCACCTTGTAAGATATAAAAATGTCCTATCACTATATGGTACACCTGAAAGTAATATAAGAAACATAACATTGTATACCAACTCTACTTAAATAAAAATAAATTTAAAAATTATCTTGGCATACACAGAGGGTATTTTCTGAATCTAACTGAATTTGTTGCATAGACAGTCCAAACCAACACACCCAAGTAGAACTGTCTAAACCCTATGTGCTGGGACCAGGAGAGAAGATCCTAAGGACCGCACCAATTTTTTAGCCTATTCTTAGTTGTAACATCACACTTGGGCTATCTGCACACACAAACACTTTTATTGTTCATTTATATAATAAATGAGCCTTGGAAATACCCAAGCCATTTCTAGAGTCATTGTATTTCTTGTGATGACCATCACAATGAAATGTTACAATAGTACAAGAGGACAGAGAAGAAAATAAACATCATACCTAGATCTGGTGATATTTTTTTTTTCTATTTTTGAGTTTAGGTGCAAAGGCAATTAACTATATACTTGACAGTTTAAATATAAAATAATACATATAATATGTGTGTCTGGCCCATATTTCCTTTCCTTTCCCTTCCTTTTCTTTCCTAGTAATGGTGTGGGATATTTTTTTCCCCATTCCTCCCCCAACTTACTTACCTCTTGCTCTGAATTCAACCTTGTTGCTTCTTGTATCCTACCTCTGTACCATGAGACACCATTCTAAAACTTTGTTCATTGAACTGTGCCAAGTGCTAGAAATACAATAATAAACTCCCTT
This sequence comes from Craseonycteris thonglongyai, assembly GCA_004027555.1. NCBI lineage: Eukaryota > Metazoa > Chordata > Mammalia > Chiroptera > Craseonycteridae > Craseonycteris > Craseonycteris thonglongyai. The sequence goes on along the minus strand of PVKE010035513.1, from coordinate 8,592 downwards.
TATGGAGTTTATTCTCTGGTGGTAAAAACAACGTAACAACTACTTACACAAATGCACAGGTAAGTGTGCAATTATAGAGTTACTGCTCTGCTAATGGCTTGTTAAAGTTGCAAGTTATAACTTACATAGTTGCATGCCTATATTACTTAGGAAGTTAGAACTTATAAAGTTGTTATTTTGAAAACCCATACCACCTTTAGCTTAATGACTACTGTTTTCCAATATAATGATTTTTCACACAAAATGTATAAATAAGTACTATGTTATAAGAATGCATATTTAGATATTATAGTCAATTTGCTTTTCACAGGAGTTTCAAGCCAGAGAATGTCATGTGTACCAGATTTGAATTGTGCTCCATGTTCAGATAAATCTGACATACTTTGTATATACCAGGTAAGAGGGATGAAGAGGTAGAATCTGAGATTAACTCATCTTTGGTCCATGGGTGTTATTTCTGTGCATTATAAAGCATTTTTGTGTTAAGCTTTGATTTTTTATTATGTGTATTTTAAGTGCTCTGACTTGAAAGTGCAATTTGAGTGAAAGGTAGCTATGAATCTCCCCAAATATTAGAACATTGACACAGAACAAAGACAGGTCTTCCAAAGAATATATCCCACAAACTACTACCCACTATCAAATATTTTTCTCTTCTTTGACCAGTGAAATTGTCATTATGTTACATTTCATGTTCAGACTATTCATTTTTAAACTATTGCTTATTCCTCCCATTGATATTATTCAATCCATATGTGCATATATGGATACATATACACATATATACATGTGAATATACAGCTTGAACAAAGTGAAGTTTCCCACTCACCCTGTTGAAAATCTGTGTACGACTTAAGTCGGCCCTTTCCATACCCAGAATCACAAGCATGGATAGAAAATAACTATACTCATATATTTTTTAAAAAACTAGGCATGAAATTTGTTTGTGCATGTATGTGTGTGTGTATATATATATATTTTTTTTTTCAGATAATGGAGAAAACTTTTATTATATATATTAACAGAGCTGAAATCTAAAACAGTTTCAATTTCTAGTTAAATTCTCTTTTCCATATGTAATGAAGGACTTAAAATACCCACATTTGTACATTTACATATTCTAAGGTAATATTGTTTTTTGGTTCTTTTTTTGTTTGTTTGTTTTTTTATATTTTATTTATTTATTTATTTTGACAGAGGAGAGAGAGAGGGAGAGAGATACAGAGACAGAGAGAGAACTGAACTAGGGGAGCTCCCAGTTCAGCATATGGTTCCGTACGGGCCGGGGCTGGGACTCGATCCTCGGTCCCCGGCGCTGCAAAGTGAGCGCCTAACCCACTGAGCCATACCGGCTTCCCCTAAGGTAATATTGTTGCTTAGCCTTTGGAGTGCTAAAAATGAATCCTATCTTTTGTCCAATAAATCTTGTTGGGACTCCCAACTGAAGGTATAGTTATACATGAACTGAGAAAAGAAAATCTGGTCCTTTCTTATTATTTCATTATGGTCAAGGGTATACGAGTAGCCTGTTAGAGCCTCTAAACAAGCTCCCAAGGTCTATTTGCATAGATTGATTTGTCTATATGCTATACATCGATTCAAAACTCAAAATCATTTTCCAATTAAAATTAATAGAGATGGAATTCCCCCCACCCCCCAGTTAGTGGAAATGTGCATCATAGAATAACGGCCTGAATCCGAGTGAAAATGGGAGGGTCGATGGAAGAAGTACCTTTTTAAGCTGAGATTTAAATAACGATTAAGATGTAAAGAGAAAAAGAGCAGAGATAATGAAGGGAACGTGTTCTAGGCCCTTCAGTGGAAGAGGGCTTGGCTGAGGAACTGGGAGTACAGTGTACAGTGAGTGTATTGAGTGGCAAGTTGGGACACGATGTGGCTTGAGGGGTATGAAAGCTGGATTGCTCGTGGCCTTGTTGACCACATGAAAAGCGCAGAGGGGAGCTAATGAAGAAATTTACACAGCTGTGTCTTGATCACATTCACTTTTCCAAAGGCTGGTTTGACCACTCTGTCTATAATGAATTGGAAGACCTCTGGGGTAGGGGTGACAGTGGTTCAGATTAGAGTGGCAACAGCGGTGATGGAGAAAACTGGATGAGGTTGAAAGATGTATTTCCTTTTTAAAATTTTTTAAATTTGAAATAATGATAGGTTCACAGGAAATTACAGACAGTACCAAGAATTCTCTTGTACCCTTCACCTTGTTTCCCCCGTGGTTATGATAGTTGCATTTTGATGTTTCATTGATATAATGTCCAATTACTCACATAAGAAGATAGAGAAGGAGGTAAGTGTACTCACCTTCCCCAGGGTATGAACTTTAGCTTTAGAATCCAGACTTGCATTTTTCTGGCTCTTTTCATCTTTAACTTAACAATCGTATTAAGAGCGAGTGTTTACTACACGTTGAGTACTGTCCCAAGTGCCTTGTCTGTTTTCTATCGTATACTTTTCACTACTAGTCTCTGTGTCTTATTAAAATTTCTATTTCATAGATAAGTCAAATACCTTGGAGAAGATCACAGGGTCGGCGAGTGGGAGAAGGTCAACTCAAACCCTAGCAATTTAACTTCAGAAATCACCCACTTAACCCCAGCTAGTAATATATCCCCCATCTCTAATTCCATACCTGATTAAACACCTAACTAATATGTTCTATTGCTTCAGGTAAGACTAAAATATGGGCTGGGAGTTTCCTGTATTGTTCAATTACCCACACGTTCCTTGATTTTTAGAATCACAGATAACAACATGTTGGCTGCCCAAATGCTATAGAGCTGGGAAAGTCCCCAACTCCTCAAATGTCATCTCTTGTAAAGGCTTTGGGACGCTAATCACAAAGTGGGAATCCTATCCTTGTGATTAGCGTGTTGAATTAATTCTTAGAGGAGTTTCCTGTACCTTCAAATAATTTCCAGCTAAAGAAAAATCCCTCACATCCTATTTTCTCCTTGACAAATTCAGCTTCAGAAAAAATAGAGAAACGTGCAAATATCCATGGTGACACTTTACAAGAGACACCAAATAAATGTGTTGGTGACAATAATGACAACTGAGTGGAAACATTAGCTCATGACAGATTCATTCTCAGCGTAAACCATGACTTTCATGTACTTGGATGTTCAGACAAAATATCATCCTGATGTTCCTACAGGGAGGAAGACTCGACATGGCTGAACTGGAACCTACTTTAGAGTTAAAAAGCCACTAGGTGGAGGGGAAAGTAGACATAAACCAGGACTGTTTCAGAGAAACCAGAATGTATGGATACCCCTGTATGGATATGATTAACTTGCAACAAAGCAGCATTGGTGGTTAATGCCCAGTTCTCACTAGTACCCTTTGTCTTGAATGATCAGTATCAGAATCTTTTTTGTAGGCTAGATGTAATTTCAAGTGATCCATCTCATCATCTCAGAACGATTTTCATCATCAGGTTAGGCATTGTGTCATTCATTGCAAGGGTGAGGCAGGGGACAGATGAGTGAGAGAGTGGATGGAAAAGTCTTAGGCGGTAGAGTGTGGGGGCTAAAGCCTGACAAACCTGTCTCCAATACCAGTTCCACACTAATTTAGTGGGTGACCTAAGTAAGACAGAACTCAGGTGACTTGCCTAAGCTACACTCATGGCCCCAACCACCTGAGATTAATAAAGGTGGTAGATATGAAGAACCTGACACTTAAGGGGCTCTGAGTAATAATGTAAAGATTATTACCATTCTCTTTCCTTTGTACATGTCACTTCTTAGTGACAGTGATTGGAGGTGCAGTCTTTTTTCCTATTCATTGATATAAATCAAGTAAGATATCTAGTTTCAGGACAATAGTAAGTGTCCAACAAATATTGAGTTGTAGGTCCATTATCAACTTGTGGGGCTACATGCAACAAAAGAGCCCACAAGCAGCATCTTTGAGAAAGATAGATTTACTTGTCTCATGAAACAAGAATTCGAGGGTTGGGAATTCCAGGGCTGATATGCTGCCTCAATGATGCCAAGGACATAAGACTTTAACAACTGTCCACTCCACCATCCTTAGCAAGAAATAAGCCAAGTAGATGGTCTCCATAGAAGGAGTTTTTATCCTGAGTTCCCACCAGTATCTGAAGTAAGCTGTGAACATATGGAGGTAGTCAGTGTCGTGTAGGTGATTAATTGGCCCTTTAGTCAGTCCTCCAGTTCTGTTCAACATCGTTCTCCACTTTATTCTTTAGTGAGCGCTCCCCAAACATGTTCGCTTTGTTAGTGGAATGAAATATTGATTCCCTCAGTCGTTGATCTGTCTACTTGGGGACTACAATGTCCCTATCTGCTGCATCTGTCACTTACAGACTAGAGAAGACTTACTGTAACCTTTATTTTCATGTGTTTCATGATGAGAAAAAAAATGTAGCAAACCAGGTAAATGAAAATCAAGTCTGAATGAGAGTAATAATTATACCCAACAGGTTGACAAAAACCAAAAGTCTAACAGTTGCAAAGGTAGGAAAAAATATGAACAAGCAGGATTATTCTGATAGGAGTATAATCTTATCCAAGCACTTTGGAAAACAAGTTGGTGTTAGACTGTGACATCTGCATTTACTTCACAGCAGAGCAATTCACTCCAGGGGAGTATTATCATGTGTACCTTCAGGAACAGGGATGCAGACATCCATAGCAGTAGCGTTATCCACTGTGAAATGAACCTGGAACAACCTAAATTCTAGAAAAAGGAGAGACAAATAACTTGTGCTACCTTCATACAATGGTGTACCATTCCATAATGGCAATGAATGTTAAACAAGTCACTGTGGGTTCCACTTTGGAGAACCACTTTTTTTTTTTTTTGGAGAGAGAGGGGGATAAGATCCTGAAGCAAGGTGTAGTGTGTTGACATTTTAAAAAAGTATGTTAACAAATAAAGTTAAACCATGTTGGTGTATGTATGTGTATCAATGTGTAGAAAAACCTTTTCCTAGAAATAAAGACAACAATTTTCTGGTCGTCATATATTTGCAGACTCATCAGATACTTTGTGTTTCTATTTGGTGTCTTTGGTTCTGATCAGCAGGGAAGATAGATAGATAGGAGTGTGTTTATGTCCTCTTAGCTGGAACCAGAAGTCCTCAGTCCTTTTTAAGAACATAGGGACAGAGCCTGTGGTGCCTCTAATGGAGATTAAATGAACAGAAATTAGGAGGCTAGTTTAGCATATTTTTTCCATTGAGCAAGTTTCACTTACAGGCTATTTGCTCCAGCAACAGATGAGCTACTTTCAAGAATATTACTGGAAGACTAATCTCTGCAAAGTACTGAATACTGTATTGAGCACCTTCTCAGTTTGAATATTGCTAAATGGGTCTATAGGGAGAGTCCCACAGAACAACGTGGACAGAAGTCGCCCTCCTGCACTTGGGTAAGCGGCGAGACGGGTTTTATCCACAAATGATGGAGCATCTGTCAGGATTTCTCAAGGCTTCGTTAGGCACGCTACTGGCTTTATTTACTACGGGTATTTCACCTATGAGTAGGGTGACCACATCATTCGTTGTCAAAATCAGGACACTTTTGAAATGTGCTAACCATGTGCCACGTTGAAAGAAAAAAAATTGTAAACGAACTAATTTGGGGGAAAAAGAGAGCATACAAGGGAGGCCACCAAAAAACAAAAATAATCTTCTGCAGGGCAGGCCCCTTGTAGTCCAGGCTTCTCCTGCTAGGTGAGTGTTCTAGGAGCCCATCTTCATTCATGGACCAGCTGGTGTTGTGAGAGGCTGCGTTCAGCTTTAGCGAATTTTTTTTGGAGACTCTTTCAATGCATTTGCCCATATCATGATGGGTGATTTACACGGACCATGTGCGGCATGACAATGCACTTGCTCACACCGTGCTGAGTGTTCAACAGATTTTAGCCCAAAATGGCAAAACCCCCAGGCCTCACCCTCTCTATTCACTGGATCTCACCCCCAAGTGACATTTTTGTTTCCCCTGATGAAAAATGTCCTCCAAGGAAAATGTTTTTGCAGATGTGGAAAAGGTGAAACAAAAAAAACGACAGAAGAACTAAAAGGCATCAAAATTGACGAGTTCAAAAACTGTTTCGAGCAGTGGAAAAAGTGTCTCAATAGGTGTAGTGCATCAGACAGAGATTACTTTGAAGGTGACTGAAGTTTAAACATTTAAGAATAAATACACAATTTTTAAAATAAATACATCCCAGGTGTTTTTTTTTGTTTGTTAGTTTCACCCCTCATATGGTCAACTTATGATAAGTGTCATTAGCTCACACCTTAACCCCAAAACCTATGTTCCCATTTGATTGAAAAGTTCAAATCAGGCCTGAAAGTCACCCCTAACACTGCGACAGCTTTAGAGTCAGCTGGCTCTAGGCCAAATAAGAAACAGAAGAGAGTAAAGTTAAAGTGTAGCTAGCCACATTCTTATTTCCTTCTCAGCAGCAAGGTTTAGAAGCATGTGGCTCCTTCTCATCCATATCTTAAAGAACAGTAAAATATTTCCTTTGATTCTTTTTCCAGACATGTTCCAAAGAGTTTATACCCTCTCTCTTGTTTCTACAATTACAACTCTCAAAACATTCTACTCTTCCAATTCTCACCAGTTTCATATTTTTTCCACCTTAAATCCTGGAGAGGTGACATAATTGAATCAATGCTTAAATTTGAAACCAGAAAAAAAAGAAAAGAAAGAAAGAACGCTATTCCTGCTTATTCTGAATGAAACAAAGATTTCTGTTTCTTCTTCTCTCACTATTACTATTAAGATACAATCCAGGTGTGGGCTGGGAGTGGGCGGGGGGTAGGCCAAGCTTTTGAATATACCTCTTTACTGAAGAAGTGACAACAGTTAAAAAGCAGTAATGTGGGAAACTTAAATGTGACATCGCATGAGAGATGGTAACTGGCAACGCTGCAACATGAGACGCATTAAAATCCTATATTAGGATAGATCAAGCTCTGTACTGCATTTTATGTCAGCAAGTGTCTTTTGATATGTCACATTTTCACAGGTCTGCAACTCCAGTCGACTTTGAAGACGGATTTTAAAAAGGAATATGTTTATGTTTGGGAACTTAATAATGCCAGGCGCACTAAGAAGCCAGGGAGAAAAAGCAAACTGAATGCGTTACTGTTTACTTGCTGTGGGGTCTTCCTACACCTGGTTCCCCAGGGCTTTGTGCTGTGCTCTGAAGTTCAGGAGGTCCTTTTTGAACCTGATCAAATGTCATCTCTTCCAGGAAGGCCTTCTGATTCCCCCAACAGGGTGCATGTTTGCTTCTCCAGAATCCTCAGCTCCCTGATTGGACCGTTCTTGTAGCACTTTTCATTTTCTCCCTTGCAAGAGCTTCACCTTTGCCATTGTTTTGTCTTCTCTGCTGACCTATGTGCTCTCAAGAATGGGCAATAATGACTTCATCTCTGTACAGAGCCTGAAAGAGAACACTACAGTTGTACATGTATCTGAAGGAGTCATTGCTGTCCGATCAGGGCTATGACACTTTGCTCACACTTCTAGGAGAATCTTTACTCATCACCAAGCTGTCATTTATTGTTGTGCCTTGCCCTCTTCCACATATGAATGTCTCGAAGACAGAGAATTACATACAATTCATCTTGGGAATCTCAGTGACCAGAACAGGATCTGCGCTATGAAAGAGACTTGTTAAATGTATGGATCAGCAAACCAGCGTGTCAGTAAATGCATTCCAAGAATTTTACCTCTTCGTAGCTGAGTGTCTCTGGAACGTGAACTTTGTCTCTAAATATGCATGTGTCCTAGAACAAATCAATTCTCTCTCTCTATAAAGGCTAAATCATGTGACCTCCAAGATTCTTCCACCACTAATATCAAATAATTGTAATTGCCAAATTCTTTATCTTTCATAATAGCATTATGATACTTGTACAACTTTGCCCTTATGTTTCATTTTGGAAGCTCATTCGTCATCACTGCTAAGTGGCGTGGGGCTTTAGGCTTGAAGAGAGGGAAGAAAGCATATTTTAGGTGGAAGCTCTCATGGGTTTCTTCTCTGATGGTCTGAAAGATAGGTCGAGAAGAAACTGAACCTTCAAGCCATCCAGGAGTGTGACTTCTCACTCTCTTCCATTAAGCCTTCCAACAACAGGCATGAGACAGAAAAAGGGCTATGTGAAGGGGAGGGGAGGGGAGGGGAGGGGCCACCATTTCACTCTCTCCCCATCTGCCTGATATACACCATCTCAGGAGTGTGGGTTTACTGTGTTCCTTTGGTATAATTTCTCAACATGTCAACCACTCTTCAATCTTAGCCTAGAGTTAATATATTGAAAATTATTATAGCCATTCTAACACGGGTGAGGTGGTATCTCATTGCGGTTTTTATATGCATCTCCCTAATTGCTAGTGATGTTGAGCATTTTTTCATATATCTGTTAGCCATTTGTATGCCTTCAAGAGATAAGTGTCTGTTTAGGTCTTCTGCCCATTTTTTAATGGAATCATTTGTTTTTTTGTAGTTGAATTGTACAAGTTCTTTATATATTTTTGATATTAGCCCCTTGTCAGAGGCATTGTTTGCAAATATTTTCTCCCA
>PVKE010035512.1:0-16850 GCA_004027555.1 Craseonycteris thonglongyai | reverse complement strand
TCCATAGTTGCACATCATTGATTTTTCCACATAGTTTCATTCCACAGGTGGGTGGAGCTGCACAGGGCAGGAACTGGGCCCGGGTCTCACCCTGGTGAGAACCGAACTGGGGGCACTCCTCTGTTCAGCATATGGGCCCACATGGGCCGGGGCCGGAATTGATCCTCGGTCCCTGGGGCTTCAAAGTGAGTGCTTAACCCACTGAGCCATCCTGGCTTCCCCTATATGACCTTTAGAGTCACTAAATTTTATAACAATCTCCTTCTCATTTAATTTGGATTACCTATACACATACATACACATTCACTGTTTCTATTTTGGAAATTTTTCTACTTCATATTTATTGTAAATATTAGTAAAGGTTTGAATAATATCCTCTAATTCTTGGCTTACCGTGAAAAGAAAAAAGAAGGAGAAAATTTCAGGCAGCACTGAAATAAATCCTTATAACATTTTAAATGTAAAGTTGAAATACATACATATGAGGGCTGTTTGGAAAGTATCCAGCCATAAGTGCCTCTATTTTTCATATTACATGGCTGGATACTTTCTAAACAGCCTTCATACACATAGTCCTATATATGTATATATGGAGAGAAAGAGAGAGAGAGAAACAGAGGCAGAGAGAGACACACAGAGAGAAAGAACCATCAAAGATGGAGTAAAATGACTATTTTTAGCTGACTTCAAGAAATTTCAGGATCGGCCTATTTTGTATTTCAGTCTGCAAGATTAAAAACTGAACATCATCTTTATCTCTTTAAAGAGAATTAGGCCAAAATTATCACTAAAAATAACTTTATCAATACAATCCATTATGTTAGTTGTTTGTTTTCTTTTTAAGATTTTATTGTTTAAAAGAAGGTGAGAGAGAGACAGAGACAGATAGAGAGAGAGAAGTGGGGGAGGGCCTAGAACAGTCTCCATAGTTGTACATCATTACTTGTGACATGATTTCATTCCACACAGGTGGATGTGGGGAACCAAACAGGAGGCCTCCCACATGGAAGGCAAGAACCTTTGCCACCATCGCAGTTGTTAACAGTTGTTTCACAATTCAGCAAATGAGTTTGCACGGGCTGGGGCTGGGATTCAATCCCTGGACCTCATGGTTGCAAGGCAAGAGCTCAACCTGCTGAGCTACTGCGGCATCCCTGTTAGTTGATGCTTAAATAACACTTCTCCTGTCTGTTATTAGATAGCTGTGTTCTCTCAGAGAATTCAACATGTATTATTTATATTCAATTCATCTAACTCCTCAAAGATTGGAATTCAAGAAATCAGAGATGCTGTCATCATCTTATAGACACAGAAACTAAAGTAGTAATGGGCTATGATAGGAACTCCCCAGCACTGACTGGCAAAAACAGAAGCAGAATAGAGAAATCTATTAGTTTATATGCCCTATTCATGAAGCCATTATGCATTTGTGCACACTGACTGCATTTCTCCTTGTTTAGTAGTTTTTAACTTTGCAAGTAATTGTATACAACCAAACTCTTCCTCTGGCTACTGTCTTTGACTGAGTGTTACTAGGATCCCTGTGGAAGTCACCCACAAATTTTGTTGTTCAGTGAGTAATTGATTCAGCCTTGATGTCATCTATATATGCCATGAAAATATTTCACAGTCAAAGGCCAAACAAAATGCTAACCGCAGCAACTCAGAACCAAGTGCTGTATATCAGTTATAAACCATCTCTTCAGTTACAAATTTACATTTTAGTTCAATAAAGTGTCTCTTCCAATCACTGTGGGGTTGTTTTCCAATGGAATCTAGCAAAAAAAATGTTGCTTTGTTTTGTTTTTTTGAGTGATAAGAGAGAGGTAGTGTTCTTTAAAATCCTCTTTCTATCCATGCAGGTTTTTTGTTTGGTTTTGGTTTAAGCAAACTTAGAGCTGTAGCTCTTAAGCTTTTTAAACAATTTTTCCTTACTCTGGAACATTTGAGAATGGAAAATGTCTGCAAACAATTTTGGTATTTCCTGGAGTCCCTGAAGCTCACCTAGCAATCACTTTGAAGTCCACAGATCTCAGGAAATAAGAAATCCTATTTTAGCGATATGAGCAAATATATTTTTTAATTCCATATACTTAATGACTGATTAAGTGCAAATATCTTACATGCAAACTTATTTTCAGCCCTATAAATATTATATGTCATCTCTAAATGCATCCCAACTTATTTTCTTGATCTGAACATAATATTAATGCAATATCTTATCAGATATTAAAGTAGGTACATGCATAGATTGGTAAATATAGTCATTTCTTCTTAAATTGTTAATTTGCAAAATGTAGAGCTGTTTCATGACATGAGTTAACTTGTTGATTTATTAATTAACAAATAATGTTTCTAGACATGGCTCTATTTTCAACTGACTTTGGATAATTAACATCAACTTCCTGGAATAAAGTTCTTCCTTATACAAAGAGGAAATTGGACTAATAACTTGGGTTCTTCCCGGCTCCAAATACCTGATTCCTGCTTAACTCTCATGTAACAGTTTCATAATCAGTCAAAGTTGATTTTTTGTGCTGTATATGGTAACATTTGGTTTGCTTTCTTTTCTAAAACACTGCTTTCCTAAAGTTTTGCTTTTTGAAAAGGAGAAAGAAATGGGCCTAAAAATGTTTAAGGCTTAAGCTAGGTGTTGTATGCATTCTTGAGTCAGAATAAATATTTAAAATATTGAAATGGCATTATATAGATGACTTCCCCATCTCATAAAACTGGATTTTATAGCAGCAATCTTGAAATTTTTTGAATGATGGAAATACATTCAGAAGTGACTATTAACACTGTGTGTTCTGCACTTATAAGTATATCTCATCAAAATAGAACTTGCATTAGAATAAGTTGCTGTTAATTCATCATGTGGTATGGCTTCAAGGAAATATACGTAATTTTAGCTTTCCTGTAATATCAAAATATAGTTCACAAACCAATTTTTGAAAGTCATTAGGTTCCTTTCTTTATACAAGGGTAAAAAATTATCGCAATTCTTTTGAGCTATAAGCTAAAGACCCTAAAGAAATAATAAAATAAAAAGCCCAGAAAATGAAACTGGAATCACAACGGCACACTGTTTTATGCATAAGAGAACTGAACTTGGAAAAATATTGCACAATTTTATCAGTCATTGAACTGACTGGAATAACCAAATTGATTTTCAATTAAAGACAAACTTATTTTGAAATTTTGGAAGTATTTTGGCATTTCTTATTGAAAGATCATATCATGAAAATTTTAGAGTAGCTTTAACCTCAGACCCTCAGGTTTTTGTTCAGCTTTCACAGAGGTACATGAACACAGAAGAAACAGAATGCTTCTAATTAATATTATGCTTTTAGATCCCTCCTTACTATTTCTACTTCACTCATCCCCTTTAAATGAGGTTATGCAGCTTTAACCTTGAATAGTCATAAATGCCTTTTAAAAGGTTGATAATTTAAAACAAATATGCTAAAGGATAAATATTTCCCTCTTTGGTTCCTCGGAAAAATATCATGATTTGATTTTGAAGATTTTTTTTAAAGAGCAGATAACCTGTCATTTTATTAATCATCTTTGAATCCTTTTCATGCCTTTAACCTTCATCATATGCTTCGAATCTATAGCTTCAAGACTAACATATATTAGATTATCACCATGACAATCTTCCATTGTTAAATTAATTTGAGTCCCTTTGTGTGGGTGTGTGGATAGGTGGGTAGTAACTGGAGAAAAAAATAAGACAAGGAATAGACAAGAAAATAATAGGGTATGAGATGGGGAGTAGAAAAAAATGGGTTAGTAGGAGATAAATATTCTCTGTAAGTTATTTACTACAGTATTTGGTGGTAGTGGTGGTGGTGTTGCTGCTGCTTATGACCTATTTCATCACAATAAAGTATAAGCTTCATGAGGGCAGGGATCTTTGTCTGATTTACTCTCTGATATAGTTGAAGCAACTAGATCAGTGTCTTGCACATAGTAGAAATACAGCACAATTTGTTATATTTTACTTGAATAAATCATAATTATTTAGTATTAGATCACTTGAGAGGATGAGGATTTTGCCTTATGAAGTACATTCATCACTTAGGATAGGTTGGTGAATTTGTTTAAAATGCAAGATGGTTACATTCCTTCTTAAAGCCTTTCCAGTGAAAGAGTGAGAGAGTGAAAGGGAGTGATAGAGACAAAGAAACAGAAAAGGCAGAGACAGAGAGAGAATGTGAATGAATTTTGATTTACTGAACTGGTTGAGGTTTTTAATTCCCCTAAATGTTAGGTTTCTCACACACACACACACACACACACACACAATGATTTCATCATTAATGAATGAAAAACAAATTACTATTAAATAAAAGAAAATAAATCTCACTATCTTACTCAGTGTGGACACTCCGATCATGATCACTTTACAAAATAAATACGTTGTAGTTAATAAACTCATGGTATTTATTGCATTACACTTCATAGTAAATGTGATCTTTTAAAAGAAAGTTATACAGTATTGAAATTAAAATCTGATATAGGTCAAAAAATGAATTTAGTGGCCTAGAGTCTTGACAAGTTGACATTTACTTGAGTTACTAAAATCCATCTAGAAAATATGGCTGTCTGGGCTCATAGACTGCCCTGCAGCAAAACAAGTCAAAACTGAAGTAAATTTGAAGAACTGGCTGAACTTAAATTGCTTGCATAAACTAAGTGGCTAGCACTATTACTCCACTAAGCCTGTTCCCCACTCACCACCAAACACACTCTGCATCATTCCGGCTTTCAGTTAAACATTGACCCTACTGCTTTATTCTAATTATTAATGCTCACTGACACTTTTCTCTGTGTTTGATTACAGTTTGTCCTGGTGGTTTTGAGCAAATATTTAATTATCTGAAAATAATTCACAAAGTAAAAGTACCCCCTCTATAAAAATATCTATAAATGAATAAAAAGGCTCTGTTTCTGTTTAAAGACTTGTGGCTTGCCTCCATACATAATGCAGTGGATTTACAAGATGTTATGTTACTTGATAGCAATGTGAAAAACCACTTTCTTAGCCAAGTAGTTAAAATTTTCCTTAGAAGTTTCACTTTTATTATTGTCTGTTACTGATAACTTGGTTTTAATTCAAGTTTATTTTAAAAGTATTGATTAGTAATGCATAAGATATTTTAATACTATTTCCCCCATTATCACCCATAAGGGAAAACAATTTTTACTGGCTCATAGCATTGTATAAGTGAAACACAAAAATAAAACCAACTGTTTAATATGTTTAATAATCTTAATAAAGTCCTGAATGTTGCAACAATTAAACTACTGCAATATTAAAATAATCACCTGGCACCAGGTAAATTTTGTATGGGCATGTAACAACCACAAACTATATTCTTAATTACATCAGAAGACGAGATTTTTAAACCAGATGGCATGACTTCTAAGGAGAATATAATTATTACTAGTTTTCTACTAACTCTAGTGCAATGTATAAGTGTTCGATTAAAATAATACTAAAAATTTCATTTTACAGTTCATGAATTAAGTGATGAAGGAAAAAAATAAGTGCAACTATGCTTGGACACCAAACTATCATCACTGCTAGTTTACTGGCAAGTTATTCATCTGCTTCAGAATAATTTACATTACTAAATTGGGAGAAAACGGAATCTTTACAATTAAAAAAAAAAAGGCTGAAATGCTGACATTTTGGACAGCTCCCTTCTGATTTTTCCACAGTATTTTTATTACGTGTCTTTCTTTTCTTTTCTTCTTTTCTGCTTTACCAAATCAGAAATGAGCCCAACCAAGGGTTTCTGGGGGTTGGGTTTGGGTTTGATTTTTGTTGTGCTGTGTTTCGGGGCAAAAGATTTCTCCAGTGAAAAGATATTAAGGAGCTACATAGCAGGGAAAGTGCTCCATGTATTGAGCCAGCTTTTGTTTTTCCAAAGATTCTAGATGGCAAGCAGGGAGCTAACCTTTCCACTTCCATTCCTCACTACAATGCCATCGCCCTGGTCCAGGACCACAGCCTCTCTTCACGTGCGCCAGGGCCAGGAGAGTACCTTAGTGCCTTGGTATTTCAAGAACTTTTCCAAGCAGAGACTCCTACGGAGACAATGGCCACATACAAAACAATCGCCAAGAGTTAAGTTTGTGTGTCCTGAACAGAGATCAAGAAACCACTGCATTGAGATACGGAAATTCAGATTTAACCCAGCCACATCATGCACTTGCAACAGCGCATAAAATCTACCTCCTGCGGAAAAGTCTGCAGCGCGGGGGGAGGGGGGGGGGACTCCCAATGGCTTTACAAAATAAAAACAGTGTAGGTATCAGAGGAATCTGGGTATGTAATGCGGTTATACTTCGTGGTCAAGGTGCTCTAGGTCTGATTGCTTCAGATCCCAGCCCGCTGGAACTTTCTCGGAGGGCGGAGCCGCGGGGCAGTCCGTAGCTGCCCCGGGCGCACCAGGCCGGATCCCGACCACCGAGAAGTGGCTCCACCTGAACGCGCACACGAGCCCCGCCCCGCTTTCGCCGCTCTATCCGTTTCCTGACACCCGTGCCCTACTCCGGCGCTAGCCAGGGGCAGCTTCTGAAGTCCTTCAAAGCAGGGACGGTCTCCATCCCCAAATCAGCGCTCTCTGAAAGTGTAGAGTAGGTCTCCTGCTAGGCACAGCAGACGCAAAAATGTCTCCACTCCAAGCCTACTTCCACTCTCCTCCTTTCTTCTTTCCTTCGGCAAAGCATACCAACCATTACTTTCCCCTCGCCTGCCCTCCCTCTAGCAGTTCCCGGCGCAAAGTGGGACTTTGGGGAGGCTCAGTGAGCGCGTCGGTCTCCTGGCGCGCTGGATCCACAGCTCCCTGTTTTCATTAAAGCAATAAAGTTCAATTTGCTCTGCTCGTTACGAGCTATTGTGGACTTTCCCGTGCGTAGCGTGCGCTCTCCCTCCCCCTGAGCCAGAGCATCATCCGATACACTTCATCCCAGCCTGGATCCCTGAAGGACGTCGGTTCACGCGAGTGGGAACCCACCACGCTCCTTGCAAAGTGCCCCAAACCGCGCGCCCACACACGCCTGTACACACACAATGCCATCCCCGCGCTATCCCAGTCCGTCAGCGCCGAGGGGAGAACGCACGAGCAGGAGTGGCAATGGAGCGGGCATCAGCCTACCCGTGCGTCCGGACTCGCTGTCTGGGTCCCAAACACCCTTGTAAGGATGCCCCGGGCACAGTGATCCTTGTAAAGCCCCCAAGGATAACACGAGTGGTCTCGGGGGCCGCACGGGTGCTGCCCAGCCGGCACTTACCAGCGGGGCGCGCGGTCTCCCGCCGCTCAGCTGGCCCGCGGGCCACGGGGACGCTGCAGCTGGGGTCCCGGAGATGCTGCTCCACTGCCGCTGCCCGGATGCCCGGCTCCAGCATCACTTCGCCGCCGCCTCCGCGTCCTCGTGCTCTGTTCTCTCGGCCGCCCCTCCCCGGCGACCGCCTGCACGACTGGCAGCGCCGGCGGCGCGGCGGGGTGGGCGGCAGCAGCGGTGGCGGCGGCGGCGCCCGCGCGAGCTCGCCCAGCTGCACCAGCCCGAGCAGCCGCGGCGGCAGCCGGAGCACCCAAGCCCGGCTGCGCTTCCCCGGCGAAGGCTCTGGCCTCGGCGACTGACAACGCCCGGCAGCCAATCGCTGCCTCGCCCCGCGCGGCGAGGGGAGACCAATCAGAGCGGAAGGCCCAAGGTTTTCCTCCGCCTTTGCTCAGCAGGCTTGTTTCCGGGAGAGGCGGTGATGCTGCTGGGGTCTCGGGTGGGGGAGGCGCGGGTGGAGCGCGTGGTGTCGGACTCCTGGTTCCGGAGCCTTAAGGTTCGGCGAGACAGCCCGGCACACCGAGCTGGGCCTGGAGCGTTTTCTGCCTGTCCGGAACTCGCGGCTTGGCAGAAAAGAGTGCCCGGGGGGTGACTCTGCCTCCAGAGTCTCGGGCCGGCGGTTCAGCGTTTTGGAATCCCTGCGTAGCGGTCGTGGGACCCCAGTGCGACCGGCGATGCTGGAGAGCTAGTCCCTGGAGGTGGTCGCCGCCTTGAAGGAATCACGCGAACAGTCACCAGACAGCGCCCCCGTCCTTCTCCCTTTGGCAGCTTTGACAGCTGAAAAGAGTGGTACTTCTGAGCCCGCCAATCACTCTTCTAGCAATCAGTCCATAAGTGTGCCCGAGCTACGAAAGAGGCACGGGGAGAAATGTTCTCCGAGTCATAGGAAGAGTGGCCCTTTCCTGCTTTCCTCCAAATAAATGTCCCCACCTTCACGCACACCCAGCAAAAAACCTCAAGCAGCAAGGGAGAAAGCAGACAATCTAGTTGTTGTTGTTGTTAGAGTTCACTTCTGAATGATTCAATAGGTGCTTGTTTGTTGTTGTGTGTGTGTTTGACTCAATCAAAGAAGTGATGTTATTTAGGAAGGAAAGAAAAGGTGTCAAAGCATCATTCGCTTCACAACACTGTCATGATCTTCCCTGGAGAAGCATTTTAAGTCCCAAAAGTGCAAATCTGAGTGGTCCAGAGTTCTAATGAGGCTATATATAATAATGTCACAGTTAAAAAGCAAACTAAGTTCTACACACGAAGGCTTTTGTAGGTGTGGGTCTTTCCCCAAGTGACCTGTCTCTAATGGAGACTAGTCATGCCTATGTTACTGTGAGGGTCAAAAATCAAGTGAATAATACGTTAGCTACATAGATGTCTGCCAAATATTTGGAATACAGTAAGTGTTTACTATGCTGCTGCTGCTGCTGCTTCTAATTATATTTTAGCTGATCCTTTTTTTTTTTTTGCAATAATCACTGTCTTTTTTTCTTTTTGTTAATCATTTCTTTCTAGAGTTATATTCCTTCTATGATAACTCCATGTATCCTGTGATACCCGTCCCCCCCCAAAAAAAAATTCTACCAAAATTAAAGAGCACTACTATAAGGAAAATTTGTTTGTAGACTTGTGTATTGTCATCTTTTAGCACTACAGAAAATGTATGTACATCACCACCATTCTTCCCAATTTCCTTGTGTCCTTCCCTATTCAGTCATTTGACCAATCCAATTTGGGAACTAGACCAACTCTTCTTAAGGAACCAAACGTACTAAAACAAATAATGATAAAATTATTTTTTAGGCTAAAAGGAGAGATATGTACTACATCATGAATTTTTAATATAGAAAAGAATTTCTTGTTTGCTTAGTTTTTAAAAATTAGTTAATATTTATTTTTGTTTTTATTGTATAAAGGATAATGTTTTACTTGTGTTTTGTTTTAATCAGTAAAGGAATTGATTTTAAATCTGAGAAGAAGATAAAAATAAGTGTTTTATTAAAACTTCGTGATAGAAAAGGGAGTCAATATTTGCAAAAATTCAAAATATTAAAACTTAAATGCTAAAACTGGAAAGTTTAATTGCAATGACAATTTTGAAAATTCTCTGATAAAAGATTAGTTTAGAATATTCTCAACCAAAAGACTAATCTTCACTAAAGAAAGAATGTAAAATGTGAAAATATTATCAAACTTTAGAATGTTGTCAACTATTTGGAGACTGTCGGAGGTACAAAAATACTCACCTAATTTTTCTAACCTCTCCTCCATGCCCTGCTGAATATACTATTCTCTATTATTTTGTAATATTTTTTCATGTTCTCTGATATTTTGCAACAGCAAATTCTGAAAACATATGGGTTTTATGTAGTACCATATTCCTTAGTGATTAAGATAATCCAATGACTCTTACAGAAGCAGAAAAGATAAATAAAATCAACAGCATGCATACAGATAAAACAGCAATGACTAGTGCTATGCATAGGTTGGTCTGATTTAAAAAAAGTTGTACAATGAGCCACCTGATAACAGTAAAAACCATGAAATATTTAAAACTAGTGAAGATGGAAAATTTAGGAAAAACTTTGCAAAGACTGCAGGCTGATGTTAGTTGCTTTGTTTTCATTGCTGTTGGATTTCATGGAATGTATTGGGCAGAAAGTCTAGTGTTGTTTAAATATATGATTATTTGATGAGCTAATTATATTAGTTAAATAACATTTTTTTTTATTTTTTTTCTTTCTTATATGTGTCTGTTTTCCTCTTCTAGTAATGAGTGAATTCACTGAACTTGTTAGTGGAGAAAGACATTTGAGTAGACACTACTTAAATCAATAATCACTTGCCTGATCTTGAAAATCATTAAATAATTCTATGTTAATTGATGTAAAATATCTATGTTTATTAAGAATAAAAAATGAATACTCTGAAGTCAGTCCTGACAAAAGATACATCTAGCAAACAGAAAACAAAATAAAAAGGAAACAAATTAATCTAGTTCCAGCTCTGGTTATGGCTCGGTGAATAGTTACAGGCTAGTCACTTAAACTTTCCCAGCATTCCTTATCTGCAAAATAAAGATTAAAAAAAAAAAAATCAAACATATAGCTGCTTTTTTCAAACATGAGGTTTAACTGATAATTGGAACTGAAAGCTACAATGGGCTTTTGCACAAAAGCCCTTCCAAAAAGGTAGAACATTGAAATTTAATGATAATATTACCCTCTCAAATGTGACTTAGTTTAATTCTCACAGTAGCCCTGTGCATTATAGGTACATAATGCCTATTTCTACAAGTGAACATATTAATTCCAAAGACGTTCTTTTACTAATTTGATGATACACTGGGCATCAGGGACACTGTTTTTGATGTTGTCCAGCAAGAATTTTTTTCCCGTAGTTGAAATACACAAGTTTAAATACTAACCCAATAAATGTAATTTTTTAAAAAGGTCAAATAAATAAAAAAAAATAAATTCTGGCATCATAATTTAAATGAAGGATAACCCATTTTGTTTAATGTTGGATGCCAAGCACCCAGTATAGCTATTTCCCCAAATAATATAATTAACTAGATAATTTCAAATACATAAAGCCTCTTTTCCTACGTTTAAAACTCTAAGACATCTAAAACAATGAATATTATTCATTTCACATGAAAAGATTACTATATAACTTGTACATTAAAAGATTAAATCAAAATCTTGATAGTTTATTATAACTAATATATTTTTTAAATAAACTATATACCAGGACCACTGTAGCCTCAAACACACATATACATAAACACCACACTCACATGTAAACAGAATAAAGTCACTCATCAAAATTTTAAAGGAAACAGGACTCCTAAACAAGCAAATGTTCAGATTCCTAACCCTATACTTTTACCATCATATCATAATTTTCTCCTGAGATTTGGGGATTATCAATAGAGGAGTCACTGAAAATAAGAGAACACAAAAGATATGCAAGGACAAAAATGAGACAGAGCAACCACACCTAAGAGACCACTTATATAATTAAGAGAAAGAACAGACGATGGGTTTTGTTTTGCTTTGTTTGTTTTGTTTTGTTTTGTTTTGTTTTGGTGGAGGTGCAAAGGGGGGATTTAATCTGAAATCTAAGCATACAATAAAAAATAATGTGGTTTTGTGGAATCCAAGGAAAGATAAGGTTGTTACAGGACTGGAAGGTCAATTATATCAACTCTTAAACTGCTACTATTGATAAGAGATGGTAGATTGAGATCTGTGGTTTCTTTGGAAAGGACAGTTATGCTACCATAACCATGATTAGGGTGAAAAACATTTGATTCACACAGAATGAGAAAAGGATGCTTCAAGTGGGTATGTTTCTATAATATTAGAAAAGAGTTATGTAATTTTAAGTTCAATATATTTTTTAAAGATTTATTGTTTTAGGAGAAGATGAGAGAGAGACAGAGAGAAGGGGAGGGCCCAGAGCAGATTCAATAGTTGTACATCATTAGTTGTGGCATAGTTTTATTACACACAGGTGGATGTGGGGCTGCACAGGGTGGGAACTGAACTGGAGACCTTCCACAGGAAGTCATGATTTATACAGAAGGCTGCTTAAAGAACTTTAATTGACATAAAATATTAAATTATTGACAGTCTTTATTGTTATTAAAACAAAGTTATTTGCAAACATATCAGTCTTTCAATCAGTGTGTATGTTATAAAAATCAAACCATTACTGAAGTTGAAGGTGATATATTTGTTACACTACCCTATAGATTCCATAGTCAATTTTTAGAATTTAGAATCATGTCTTTTTGCTTGAATGAAAGAATACAAACTCTTTTAATAATGAGGTTTTCTTTTTCCTTTAGCTTTAATCACTAAAGAGCAGCGGTATATTACATTGGTTCAGCACCAAGTAGGAAAGTGGAAAGAAAATACGTGCATGTATGTGTGTACTTTGGGGTATGGGGCAAGAGAGCAAGGGAGAAACAGTGAGAGATGGGAAGAGAAAGGAGAGAAGAGCAGCATTTAAAAGTTATTTGTGTACTGGTTCTCCGTGGGTTCATTAATCAATACTTCTTTCAGAAGCCACTCAAAGCAGAAGACACTAAAATATTAATTTAAAAAAGTAATGACTTCTGTATTACCACAACAGATTGCTATTTAAGTGCCTAGCATAGTGCTAGGAGGTCAATAAATGTTTGATGAAGAAAAAATGAACATATAAATGTTGCATGGGGTTTTAGGTGGGAGTGGAGAGGCAGAAGGCTGGTGCTAAAATTGAAGCCAATTAATTACACATTAACATGCTTTTTATAATTATGGGTAGTTTATCTTTACATTAATGAAACCCTAACATGTGGTTTTATTTCCCAGGGTTTGCCAGGAATACTGGTCAGATTTCACATCGGATGTATTCTTTCCTTAGAGTGAATCTTCATTTTCCCTTAGCATCCCAGCCCCTCACCCACTCAGACTTTTAACTAATTTTCCAGGTGGTTTAAGGAGATTAGGAAGTATGCCTGGAGAAAGATCCCTACTTGCTTGGGAGAAAAAGTGCTAATAAAAGGTCAAAGCTGAATGTCTAGGGACTGAAGTGGTTGAAGCTGAAAGCATGAATCATCATTAGCTTTTACTAATGCCAAGTCATGCAAGTCTGTGAAGTTCATACAGAAAGAGAAATTTGGATCAATAGGACTTTATGCTATCATGCAGCTTGATAATTACTCTCTAAAAATTAAGTTTGTAAAGCTTTTTTGTTCCTTAAAAATATTCTCTGTTCTGAAAGCTTGCCTTAGTGTTTGTACCTGTAGTGTTTTCCTTTAGCAGTCTTTTTTTTTTGGTCACATTACAGTGGAGATTGGCCTTATGCCTAAATTTATATCCAGTAAGCTTTGGTATCTGTTTAACAGTGGCTTGATATTTTGTAACAGGATTGATATTTTAAATCCACTTGTCTGAGTGTCTGTAACCCAAGTCATAAGCATATTGCAGTCTGCTAATATGCTGGCTGTTGGCTTGGCGATGCTACCAGGAGGTGGGCTGTGTTTAGTTGGTAAGTGCAGCATGCAAGCCATTGTTGCTTCTGCTTTATTGCCTGTCGACTACAGGGAGACCCAATGAGCACCAATCAAACACTTTACGTTCATGAGGAAAAATATACTAGATTTGCACATCTCAGTGTTGAAGGCCTTAAATTAAAATACCCAACAAAATATTTTATAGCCTTGTTACGTCAAGAATTTCTTTAAGAATTATTTTTATTGGGTTTTGACAGAGAGACAGACAGAGAGACAGAGAGAAGTGGGAGGGCCCAGAGCAGTCTCCACAGTTGACAGCATCAGTTTTCCATATAGTTTCACTCCCCAGGTGAACTGTGCAGGGCAGGAACTGGGCCGGGAGCCTCCCGCATAGGCCCCTGCAAGAACTGAACTGGGGGCACACCCCCGTTCAGCATATAGGTCTGCATGGGCCAGGCTTGGGACTGGATTCTCAGGCTCCAGGGCTGCAAAGCAAGCATTTAACCTGCTAAGCCATCCCAGCTTCCCTGTCAAGAATTTTTGAGGCTTTAAAATAAACTGGGGAGTTGAGAGCATGTGTTTATGAACTTCATACCATAGAATGTAAGTTACTTTGCATGTGGAGTCAGTCTGCCCTTTTGCTATTAGCTGCTAGCAGAATGGACTTTTAGATGTGATTAAAAAAAGAAAGTGGAAGTCAATTCTTAAAGAGTGGTAGGAAAATCTAATTTTATTATTAGCATCCATTTACTGATAAAGTGGAAATCTGGTTGCACATTTCAGAATTTTCTTCAAATCTAACTTAAGTGAAGTAGAATATTAGAAATCTTACAGTCTAGATCTCTATGTTCCGGGCTTACATTCTTTTCTAAAATACTTACAAGTTTTTTCCTCTATAGATGATTTTTCTCTCCCCAAAATGTGAATTCTTAACATTTTATGTGAATGTCTGTAAATAAAAAACTCATTATTTCATTTAATCTTAAAAAGTTGTAGCAATAATGGCTTCTATCATTGTATCTTTCAGTGTTTTGATTGAGATTTTTTGTGTATACATTGCATTCAGGTTTTTTTTCTTAATTATATTCACAAGTTAGACCAATATAGTACTTGACTTGAACACTTCATTTTTAGAAAAATCAATTCTGATTATTATCAAGCACTTTTCAACTGAGACGTTAATTATAAATATTTATAACAAGAATATTGCAAAATGTGACTGCATAGGGTTAGATAAGCCTTATTCTCAACATGATACATTTATAACAGCTCTACTAGGCTTAAGTATTCTAGAAATATGTTATATTAGAATTTATGTTAATATGTATAAGAAAGATAGATGACAACATATTTCACTTTGCTTGTATTTAGGCAACTATCTCCCCCAATGCCTCCTGGATGGTCAGTGCTCAAAAAGCCACAACCCTGTGGTTTTAAAGTCTTTAGTGCAACTCTCCCTAAATAAATTCAGTGCTAAGTCACAGGTCATCTCAGCCCTTCTAACAACATTTCAGGGTTACTGCTCTTAGTCACTTTATAAAAACGTAACAGGATAGTACATTGGCTCTATATAGGCTTAGTAAGTTCTGGCAACTTGGACATTTCTTAACAGAACATTTAAATCAAATACTATAATGTAACTAATTAGTGTTCTTTTAGTCTTTCAAATAATTGTTATTTCTGCAAATTGAATAGCAGACCCTGGAATCTAAAAGCAACAATTCGAATTTGAGCTGAAAGATAATTTTCAACAGCTGGTATTGGCATGAGAACACAGATCCTCTTTGTTAGGCTTTAGCCTCTAGGGGCAAGAACATCATAATTTTCTGAAGAGTAATAGGATAATTGCATGAAGCACAATTTCAAATCAGCCAAAAAAAAAAAAATTTTAAATAAATGAAAGACAAAAAACGTTGTGTCCTTTTTTTGCTTAACTTTTAATGACAGACTAATAAAAACTTACCACTAAGTCATTAATATGTTGTGCCTATATTCACTGGAATGAAATGACTAGTATACAATGACATAAATACACGTGAAATGTATATTTTATGGGTTTTTCTGGACATTAACTGTGTGATGGAGTATAAGATGAGTGCTGGTTTTAGTAATCAGCTGAAAATGACTTTAACAAAAGCATTGTGTGAATCCTTTTGGAAAACTGAATTATAAAATCTCAACCATCCTTTACACATTTTCATTTATATCAAATGGTTAATGGCAAGAATTCTGTAAAGAGTTTTCTTTCTAAGCAATATAACGAAGTAAATAAGAATGGGGATGGAACACTTAAAATTCTAGGTCTACCTCTTTAAGAGATGTGTGATCTAGCCAAGGTACTTATAGCTCTGTGCCTCAGTTTTCTGACTTGTGGAAAATGAGGATAATATCTAGTTCTTGAAGGGAATTTAAAATTTAAATGACATGATATATTCTAAGTGCTTAGTTGAATGTCTGGAAAATAATGGCTCAATGTACAGGTGCAGCAGACATAGTGACCCCTTTTTTATGAGCTGGTAATATATGGCAGGGGTGGCCAACTTTATGTATATAAGATCTACTTTTTATCTTAAAAGTGTGTCGCGATCCACTTGTTGTCATAGGCGTAGTCTAAGGGGGAAGAAGGAGTGTGAAATGCATACTATGTTTATATACTGTGTTTCAGTATAAGGTGCATTCCAGCGAGGTATGGGTAGATAAGTAAAATATACGTTCAAAACTATTTTTTATTTTTTAAATCACTTATTAAGTTTTCGAGATATAGGCTCATGAAGAAAATAAATTTCCAGACCCAACTTTTGATAGCAGCATTCCGTACGTGCGGTACCTAAAAAATTCTATTTTCCAACACTTTTTCAAGATAGATTTTTACTAACTTAAAATGCAATTTAATTTTTTATCAACTGCAATGTATAAGTTGTTGTACTATTTGTTCGTAAATATGAAAAAGTTGTTATAAAAATGCACAGTATGGCTGATAATTTGATTTCAATATTTCACTTTTGCATTTTTTTGGGGGGCCAGGAAAATTTATCATGAAAGAATAACATGACTTACTTTTTGCTAATCTATCAATAGCTCACTGAGTACACCTCGTACTAAAATATAGATATACGGCTTATCTACCTACGTAAAAAACAACAACAATAATTATTTAAAGGGCCAAAAAACTCACGTCCAGGGGAATTAAAAGAACATGGATAATTATTAACAGTATTTATTAATTCAAAGTAGCTACAGATAAAGACAGATTTAGAATTCACTTTGTTGCCTTAACATTAATGGGAAGAGTGAGTCTGCATGTCTCTAACCAAGGAATCATAATTAGGTGTATATCCTGACAAAGAGAATAATAATGAGTCTTCAGTATGGGAATCAGTCAGGACAGAACGTTGTTTAGTCTTCGTTAGCTTCAAGTACGAAAATGCCGAATCGCATAGGTATGTAGATCCGAAACAAGAATAGATATATTCGCTACATTTGGTGATACTGGGAT